>CM069169.1:16401467-16561467 GCA_035221665.1 Okamejei kenojei | reverse complement strand
ATGTAATGACTTACATTTCTGTTAACCAGGTTTGAGGTACATTTTGGATGGAATCCAACCCTATTAGTTGTCTTGGCTGAATTCGATTTTTACATTATTTTGTAGATGAAACAATGTTTATCTTTAGGCTTTATTTTGATTTTCTTTTATTGATTTGAGTTTTCAAAATTGCACAAAAGAGGGACGTGGGATGGAATATTTATCAATAATGAGCCGTTAAATGCTTTATATAATCACCTGTCAAAATGCAAGATGAATTGCTGCATAAATTAATAATATAAATCCTCTCTCTGTAGAAAGGAACTGCAGATGCTGGTTTAAACCGAAGATAGACACAAACTGCTGGAGCACCTCAGCGGGACAGGCAGCATCTGTGGAATTCTCTGCCTCAGAGGGTGGTGGACGCAGGTTCTCTGGATGCTTTCAAGAGAGAGCTGGATGGAGCTCTTAAAAATAGCGGAATCGGGATATGGGGAGAAGGCAGGAACGGGGTACTGATTGGGGATGATCAGCCATGATCACATCGAATGGCGGTGCTGGCTCGAAGGGCCAAATGGCCTCTACTCCTGCACCTATTGTCTATTGTCTATCTCTGGAGAGAAGGAATGGGTGACGTTTTGGGTCGAGACCCTTCTTCAGACCAGTCAGGGGCCAGGGAACCAAGATATATAGATGGGGATGTAGAGAGATAAAGAACAATGAATGAAAGATATGCAAAAAAGTAACGATGATAAATGAAACAGGCCATTGTTTGCTGTTTGCTGGGTGAGAACGAGAAGCTGGTGCGACTTGGGTGGGGGAGGGATGGAGAGAGAGAATGCAGGGATTGTTTGAAGTTAGAGAAGTCAATGTTCGTACCACTGGGGTTGTAAGCTGCCCGAGCGAAATATGAGATGCTGTTCCTCCAATTTGCGTTTAGCCTCACTCTGACAATGGAGGAGACTGAGGACAGAACGGTCAGTGTGGGAATGGGAAGGAGAATTAATCTTATCTGTTTGAGATTAATAATTGAAAAGTACAAATGCGATAGCCTGGATTTTTCATGGTCATAGTCAAAGAGTCAGTCAATCTGGAAACAGGCCCTTCAGCCCAACCTGCCCATGCTGACCAACATGCCCATCATCACTAGTCCATCCTGCATCTCTGGAGAAAAATAATAGGTGGCGTTTCAGGTCGAGATCCTTCTTCATTCTTCATTTACCTATTCCTTTTTTCTCCAGCGATGCTGCCTGACCCGCTGAGTTACTCCAGCGAGTGCAGCGTAGGTTCACCAGGTTATCCCGGGATGGCGGAACCGACATATGATGAAAGAATGGGTCGACTGGGCTTGTATCCACTGGAATTTAGACGGATGAGAGGGAATCTTATAGAAACATGTACAATCCTTAAAGGATTGGACAGGCTAGATGCTGGAAAAATGTTCCCGATGTTGGGGGTGTCCAGAACCAGGGGTCACAGTTTAAGCATAAAGGGGAGGCCATTTAGGACTGAGATGAGGAAACACATTTTCACCCAGAGAGCTGTGAATCTGTGGAATTCCCTGCCACAGAAGGCAGTGGAGGCCAAATCACTGGATGTTTTCAAGAGAGAGTTAGATTTAGCTCTTGGGGCTCAGGGGAAAAAGCAGGAATGAGGTTCTGATTTTAGATGATCAGCCGTGATCATATTAAACGGTGTTGCTGGCTCAAAGGGCCGAATGGCCTGCTCCTGCACCTGTTTCTGTGTTTCTACTCCAGCTTTTTCCATCTATCTTCGAGGTGGGTGGTAGGCCAAGACCTTTCTCTAGTTGGCAAGAGCATGGTTCAGTTGCCTGATAACAGCAGGGAAGGAACTGTCCCTGCAGAGTTCTGCGCCTGAGTCCCACAGTTCTGGAGCTGTGAATGACTATGCCACGTTGAGCTAATGAAGGTTGACAGGTTGTTTTTATGGTCTAGGTGGTAGATGGACAAACACAGTCGAGTTAATAATGCCATTCATTGATCTCACACACGGCTCAGCATTCCACGCACGGCTGTAAGAGTGATTAATTGGGCCTGTCCGGGCCAGAGATAACCTCACGGGAAGAAAAGGAAACCGGAAAGTTTTGCGACTTTATTCTCCCGCATGCCCTTGCAGCGAGGCCTGTCTCGGCCGAAGGAGCGGTGGTGGTGATAGGAGCCTCGGTGGCAGTGGGAGCCTCGGCTACGGTGGGAGCCTCGGTGGCAGCGGGAGCCTCGCGATCGACCCGCGATCAGCAGTGAGGGGAAGACAATGGGGGCCCGGCTTGGGGGGACTGCCCTGAGGGACAGTGAGAGAGCAAAGGGGGACTCGGTGTGGGGGGACACTCTAGTTTAGTGTCCTCCTCCCAGGGGATAAGCCTGCGTTCGTCCGTTTGTTTGTTCGTTGGTTCTGGTGAAGGCGCCGTGCACACGACAGCCAGACAGCAGTCGCTTGGCTTTTTCTTTTTGTTTTCAAGTCTTTGTCCACCTTGCGTTGTGACTGTCAGCAGACACATTTCCCTCCGGGGATGAATAATATCGTATCGTATCGTACAACAAACTTAAAGTGAACAACCAAACTGAGCATCTGTGAAATGCTCCTATTTCTGATGATCTTAATCTGGAGAATAGCCCTATTACAAAATTATCACACGGAATTACCAAGCGTGCTTCTTCAAGTCATTCATCAAAACTCACTAACGTTTTAACACCCTGTACACTCGATGCCCTCGTTTCCCTCAGAGATCAGCAGAGTTAGATCTTGCCCACATATATATACTTTGTTAGTTCCTAAAGGCTCAGCCTCAGTACAATTCCCACTTTAGAGCCAAGCCTTTCTTGCAGCCTTCAAAGAATTGGCATCAAATCCCTCCCCTCTCTCATTAAGATGCTGCTTCCATTTTGATCTTGCCACGAGCTGCAGAATAAGACCTCGAGCGGTGGAAGTAAGGAGGGGCAGCATCTCATATTTCTTACAATTGCAGCATACAACCCAGTGGTATGAATAATGAAGGGAGACAAAAATGCTGGAGAAACTCAGCGGGTGAGGCAGCATCTACGGAGCAAAGGAAATAGGCGACGTTTCAGGTCGTGACCCTTCTTCAGACTGATGTGGGGGGGGGGGGGGGAAGGAGAAAGGTAGAGGTGGAGCCAGAGGGCTGAGGGAGAGCTGGGAAGGGGAGGAGAAAGTAAGGACTACCTGAAATTGGAGAAGTCAATGTTCATACCGCTGGGGTGCAGACAGCCCAAGTGAAATATGAGGTGCTGCTCCTCCAATTTCCGGTGGTCCTCACTCTGGCCGTGGAGGAGGCCCAGGACAGAAAGGTGGGATTCGGAATGGGAGGGGGAGTTGAAGTGCTGAGCCACCGGGAGATCAGGTTGGTTATTGCGGACCGAGCGGCGGTGTTGGGCGAAGTGATCGCCAAGCCTACGCTTGGTCTCACCGATGTACAGAAACTGACATCTAGAGCAGCGGCTGCAGTAGATGAGGTTGGAGGAGGTGCAGGTGATCCTCTAGCCGCACCTGGAAAGATTGTTTGGGTCCTTGAATGGAGTCAAGGGGGGAGGTAAAGCGACAAGTGTAGCATCTCTTGCGGTTGCGAGGGAAAGTGCCCGGGGAGGGGGTAGAGCGGGTGGGAAGGGGCGAATGTATGATTAATGATCTCTGTAACTTTAAGTAACCCCTACATCCCCTCTCTCTCCATCCCTCCCCCACCTAAGTCATACTGCACATATTGAATGGCGGTGCTGGCTCGAAGGGCTGAATGGCCTACTTACTCCTGCACCTATTTTCTATGTTTCTGTTTCTCTGCCAGTTTCAAAGTCATCGTTGAGTCTCACTCACCTTGTTCTGGACTCGGCTTGTACTCGCTAGAATTTAGGCGATTGAGGGGGCGTTTTATAGAAACTTACAAAATTCTTAAGGGGTTGGACAGGCTAGATGAAGGAAGATTGTTCCCGATGTTGGGGAAGTCCAGGACAAGGGGTCACAGTTAAAGGATAAGGGGGAAATCTTTTAGGACCGAGATGAGAAAAAAAAATTTCACACAGAGAGTGGTGAATCTGTGGAATTCTCTGCCACAGAAGGTAGTTGAGGCCAGTTCATTGGCTATATTTAAGAGGGAGTTGGATGTGGCCCTTGTGGCTAAAGGCATCAGGGGGTATGGAGAGAAGGCAGGTACAGGATACTGAGTTGGATGATCAGCCATGATCATATTGAATGGCGGTGCAGGCTCGAAGGGCCGAATGGCCTACTCCTGCACCTATTGTCGATGTTTCTATGTTCTCACCTTGGCCACAGCTAACAATGGCCTGTTTCCTTCATCATCGTTACTGTTTTGCATGTCTTTCATTCATTTGTTCTCTACCTCTCTACATCACCGTCGAAATCTCTCGTTTCCCTTTCCCCGACTCTCAGTCTGGAGAAGGGTCTCGACCCGAAACGTCACCCGTTCCTTTTCTCCAGAGATGCTGCCTGGCCCGCTGAGTTTCTCCAGCTTTTTGTGTCTATCTTTGGAAGTAAAAATCAACTCTGCTCCCTGATCCATCAGTCGCTGGATGGTTTCGCCTGGCAGATAGAAAACTCTATAGCAGCTGGCATGGGAATTAAATGTTAGATTCCATTGTTCAGGAGACTTGAAATACTAAAACAGATCCATTCAATTGCATTTGAATAATTATATTTGAGTTTTCTACACGGAAGCAATCATTCGTTTAGTTTTAGAGATACAGTGTGGAAACAGGCCCTTCAGCCCTTCAGCCAGCGATCACCTGTTCAGTAGTTCTATCACGGGGGACAATTTACAGAATCCAATTAACCTACAAACCTGCACGTTTTTGGAATGTGGGAGGAAACCGGAGCACCCGGAGAAAACCCACGCAGGTCACAGGGAGAACGTGCAAACCCCGTACAGACAGCAGCCGAGGTCAGAATCGAACCCGGGTCAGTGGCGCTGTGAGGCAGCAACTCTGTCGCTGTCCCAGTCTACCTCCCTAACTCTGTTCTGCCTGAAACGTAGAGAAACGTTGGCCTAAAAACATTTACGTTTGACTCTCATCTTTAAACCTATTATCCACCTAACAGGTGACACTTTGATTTATGAATTTTTTTTGGATTAAATTTAATTTAATGAAGAGTTGGATCGGCGAGGAACGTTGTGCTCTGATTGAAAGTTTGGAACGATTTGTCTGACAGAAGCAGCAGATGTTGGAAAGAAATTAACCTGGGAGTTTCCTTGAATCTACGGCAGATTTCCACAAACGCTGGTGGAGCAGCGGTAGAGCTGCTGCCTCACAGCGCCAGAGGCCCGGGTTCGCTCCCGACTGCCGTCTGTACGGAGTTTGCACGTTCTCCCGGTGACCCGCGTGGGTTTTCTCCAGGATCTCCGGGTTCCTCCCCCACTCCAATGACGTATAGGTTTGTAGGCTAACAGGGTTGGTAAAATTGTAGATTGTCCCTAGTGTGTGTGTAGGATAGTGTTAGTGTGCGGGGATCGCTGGTCGGCGCGGACACCGTGGGCCGAAGGGCCTGTTTCCGCGCTGTATCTCTAAACTAAACTAAACATCTAACGGTGCTGGTGAGCCATTGTTTCATGTTGTTGGCAGAGGGAGAGGTGTTTCTGTGTGTAATAACCCTACAAATGTTTCTATGTTTCTAAATAATCATCTGCCATGTATAGAGAGATTCACTGTCCATTAGATCACCATAATCTTCAGCATTTACTGTCCCAATTGGTTTAGTTTAGCTTAGATTAGATAAAGCGTGGAAGCCGGCCCTTCGGTCCACCAGGTCCGCGTTGACCAGCGATCCCCGCACACTAACACTATCCTACACACACACTAGGGACAATTTTACATTTACACCAAGCCAATTAACCTACAAACCTGTACGCCTTTGGAGTGTGGGAGGAAACCGGAGATCCTGGAGAAAACCCACGCAGGTCACGGGGAGAACGTGCAAACTCAAAATTAGGGCACAAAAAGCTGGAGTAACTGGGCGGGACAGGCAGCATCTCTGGAGATAAGGAATGGGTGACGATTTGGGTCGAGATCCTTCTTGTCACAATTGTATTCTTAGTCCTCTCTGAAGACCCGTCTGAAGACTCATCATTAGCCGTGTCTCCCACTGTTCTCAGCCTCTTGTTTACCCACATATAACGCAAGCACCCATTAGAAATCAGCATGTCGCTTCGATGGAACCAAGTAACGGGCATGTGTTGATCCAAAGTATTCTTCAAAGAACAGTTGGCCCTAATTACCAATAAAATGTTGTATTAGACCGAGATATCCGCATTTAATGAAATCATTGACGGATGCTTTGATCTGTCGTTTTCACACCTTACCCTTCCATATCTCTAGTCTCCCTCTCCCCTGACTTTCAGGGTCTCGACCTGAAATGCCCCCCCAATTCCTTCTCTCCAGAGACGCTGCCTGTCCCGCTGAGATACTCCAGCATTTAGTGTCTATCTTCGGTGTAAACCAGCATCTTGCAGTTCCTTACGACACAAAATAACGGGTGGTTTCTTGAGGAGCAAAATCAACGTGCACTTCAGCACCTCTGGTGAAGTCACACCCACATGGAATCCATTAAATAACCCTGGCCAAAAATAAGTCCTCATCTGTGAAATGTCTTGATCGCAATGCCTGCAGCACACACCACCCATCCATCAGGCTCCCTATAATGTGAAAATTATTATGAAAAATTGTGGATAATCCATCATCTTTCTGATATTATTTAAAGAACAGCTATACAAAACAGGACCCTATAGTGTGCATCAATAAGCCTCAACTGATGTTGCATCACCTCCTAATGTTGTGTTCTTTAAAAGTCAATTTAATAAATCACTATTAGAAATCAAAGGGATTTTCTCAATTACTTGTCAAAACATCAATTTTTCTGCCATCATCGTCACATCAAACAGTCCGCACGCCATGAAATATTTATTTATCTAAAGCTCATCTCCTCAGACTGGAAATATTTTTCACGTTGAAATAAACAGAGGGAGAATTTCATTTGTAGAAAGCCTTTGAAAAGTTGCCAGAGTAGAGATTGAATAATTTCCTGAGAACTCTTTATCCCATGGTGTTACTCCAAGCCATGGATCCTCCGACAAGGAGAAGGGTCGTCTTCACCTCCACTCTGTTGTGTCCCACTAGGAACTCATCTTTGGGTAGCTCGGTGGCGCAGCGGTAGACAATAGACTATAGGTGCAGGAGTAGGCCATTCGGCCCTTCGAGCCAGCACCGCCATTCAATGCGATCATGGCTGATCGTCCCCAATCAGTACCCCGTTCCTGCCTTCTCCCCATATCCCCCTGACTCCGCTATCTTTAAGAGCTCTATCTAGCTCTCTCTTGAAAGTATTCAGAAAACTGGCCCCCACCGCCCTCTGAGGCAGAGAATTCCACACTCGCAACTCTCTGGGTGAAAAAGTGTTTCCTCATCTAAATGACTTACCCCTTATTCTTAAACTGTGGCCCCTGGTTCTGGACTCCCCCAACAGCGTGTCCAAACCTTTACCAATCTTATATGTTTCAATAAGATCTTTCAATTAGAGTCTCTGGCAGCCGACAGCAGCAGAGACCCGGGTTCGATCCTGACTACGGGTGCTGTCTGTACAGTTTGTACGCTCTCCCCGTGACCTACGTGGGTTTTCTCCTATATCTTCAGCTTCCTCCCACACACCAGAGATGTACAGTTTTGTAGGTTAATTGGCTTGGTGTAAATGTATCAACGTTAAATTGTCACCAGTGTATGTAAGGTAGTATTAATGTGCAGGGGTCGTGGTCGGTGTGGACTCGATGGGCCGAACGGCCTGTTTCTGTATTGTATCTCTAAACCAAACTAAATTAAACTAAAGTATGATCATACTCATAATTAATTCGTACACATTTCCTATACCAACTGTCCCGCCTTCAACCAATGTGTCGGAAGGAACTACAGATGCTGGTTTACACTGGAGCAGACACTAAATGCTGGAGTAACTCAGCGGGACAGGCAGCACCTCAGGAGAGAAGGAATGGGTGATGTTTCGGGTCGAGACCCATCTTCAGACTTGAGTCGGGGGAACGGTGAAGGGTCTCGACCCGAAGCGTCACCCATTCTAAACTAAAATTCCAGAAACGAACCTGATAGACTATTCTCCGGGGTAAAGACTCGTTGGTGAGGAGCACCTCTTCCCACGGAAGCAGGCGCAAAATCCAGGCTATTGTGGAAATGTTCGGGACAAGATTATTTTATTCGCCCTCAAGTCTCTGAAGCTCAAAAGCTTTGGCGAGAACTCCCGTGGAGCAAACATTTGGCCTTCCTCAACTACTGTGCCCCCCCTATGATCTTGCCTGGCCCTACACTGCGGGCAACGCATCACCACTGCTGTAAACGATCTGATCAACGTGGGTGGCCCACGTAATTAATGCTCCCGCAGCGCACACTGTGACCTTTATCTTGCCTCTGGTAATCATACGTTACAGACTCTGGTTGAATGCCGCCTGCCATTGCCTTGCCTTTCCACAGATCCTTCAATGAACCGGGGTGGTCCTCCACTTAAACAACGCTAGGCGGCACGGTGGCGCAGCGGTAGAGTCGCTCCCTTACAGCGACTGCAGCGCCGGAGACCCGGCTTCCATCCCGACCACGGGCGCTGTCTGTGCGGAGTTTGCCCGTCCTCCCCGTGACCTGCGCGGGTTTTCTCCGAGATCTTCGGTTTCCTCCCACACTCCAAAGACGTGCAGGTTTGTAGGTTCATTGGCTTGGTGTAAGTGTGAATTATCCCTAGTGAGGGGTGGGAGACTGCAGCCTTCACGTGGCCCGCCCTGTTTCGACTAATGCAATCAACTCGACGCGCACAAACGGGAGATCAAATGGAACAAGTTGTCCAACAACTTTAGGCTGTGCATGCCACACGATAGAAGAAGAAGATCCCTAGTGTGTGTAGGATAGTGTTAGTTGGTCGGCACGGACTCGGTGGGCCGAAGGGCCTGTTTCCGCGCTGTATCTCTAAACTAAAGTAAAATATGAGGGTAGACAAAAATGCTGGAGAAACTCAGCGGGTGAGGCAGCATCTATGGAGCGAAGGAAATAGGCAACGTTTCGGGTCGAGACCCTTCTTTAGACCCAAACTCAAATATGACGGTCTGCTTTACCTAATGTAACATAATATATTGTATATTTATTTGCTGTGACATGTTAATTGTTGTGGTGAAGCAAGTAACTGAGCAAGTGAGAAATTTATCGTTCCCTGTTCTGGACAATTAAAATCCATGGATTTTTCTTTGTTTGGATGTTAGGAAATGTACAGAGATGGTGTCAGAATGCAACAATTGGCAATTTCAAAAGTGTCACCAGCTCAATTTCGTTAAAGTGCTGTGAAAGGCTGAGTTGTTTCAATAATAGAAATTCTTGTTCGAGGTTGTTCTTTATTAGAAAAGTACTAATTGCAATGTTCTTGCTATCAGTCGCACAAATCAGGCAAGCCGTGCCCTGAAGCTGGGTTTATGGTGAGCTAAAGCAAAACGGGCTTTCAGCCTTAACGTTGCTCTGGACCCCAACAATGTTGAACCCAAAATGCTGGAGTAACTCAGCCGGGACAGGCAGCATCTCTGGAGAGAAGGAATGGGTGACGTCTTGGGTCGAGACCCTTCTTCAGATGTGAAGACTTCATTTCATATCAAGTATAATAACATTCTAAGATAGACACAAAATGCTGGAGTAACTCAGCGGGACGGGCAACTTCTCTGGAGAGAAGGAAAAGGTGATGTTTCGGGTCGACTGTCTGTCGAGAAGGAATGGTCTGAAGAAGGGACTCGACCCGAAACGTCACCCATTCCTTCTCTCCAGAGAGGCTGCCTGTCCCGCTGACTTACCCCCCATATCTCATGATTCCGTTAGAATATGAGTGACAGGGCGGTACAGTGCTGCGGCGAGTAGAACCACTGAAGTGGAGCACCAGAGACCAGGGTTCAATCCCAACGCCGAGGGCTGTCTGTGTGGAGTTTGCACATTCTCCGTGTGACCTGATGGTTCCTCCCACTTCCCAAAGACGTGTGGGTTTGGCGTTTACCTGCCGCCGTAAATGGTCCTCTTTCTTGGTGAGGTGACATTAGAATGGACAAGTGATGTTTTAATTCATAAGTTCATAACTTCTAGGAGCAGAATTAGGCCATTCGGCCCATCGAGTCTACTCCGCCATTCAATCATGGCTGATCTATCTCTCCCCCTCAACCCCATTCTCCTGCCTTCTCCCCATAACCCCTGACACCCGCACTAATCGAGAGTCTATCAATCTCCACCTTAAAAATTAAACATGAGGTAATTAAAAATGAAAGGGCGGCAGGGTGGCGAAGCGGTAGAGTTGCAGCCTGACAGCGCCAAAGACCTGAGTTCGATCCCGACTACGGGAGCTGGTGTGTAGAGTGTGTAGGTTTTCTCCGAGATCTTTGGTTTCCTCCCAAACTCCAAAGATGTACAGGTTTGTAGGTTATTTGGCTTGGTGTAAATGTAAAAATTGTCCCTAGTGTGTGTCGGATAGTGCAGGGATCGCAGTTCGGGGCGGACTCCGTGGGCCGAAGGGCCTGTTTCTCTGCTGTATCTCTAAACTAAAATTGTAACATTAATATGATGATGATGTCTTTACTACACGTACTGTATATAGAGCGTTGGTGAGACCACACCTGAAGCATTATTCCACTGCGTATTTTACCTGCAGGGCACTTCAGAGAGGTATTAGATGGGTCTCATGTGTGGTGGGTTGAATGCGTTTGCATAGATTGAATAGAGAGGAGTTTTCTTTCAAGGTCAGCAAGATAAGACAGCAAAACTTACAAAATTATTTCACAGTTCACACACACACTCCAAAGACGTACAGGTTTGTAGGTTAATTGGCTTCGGTAAAAAAAATTGTAAATTGTCCCTACAATAGTACTAGTGCACGGGGCGATCGCCAGTCGGCGCGGACTCAATAGACAATAGACAATAGGTGCAGGAGGAGGCCATTCGGCCCTTCGAGCCAGCACCGCCATTCAATGTGATCATGGCTGATCATCCCCAATCAGTACCCCGTTCCTGCCTTCTCCCCATATCCCCTGACTCCGCTATCTTTAAGAGCCCTATCTAGCTCTCTCTTGAAAGCATCCAGAGAACCGGCCTCCACCGCCCTCCGAGGCAGAGAATTCCACAGACTCACCACTCTCTGTGAGAAAAAGTGTTTCCTCGTCTCCGTTCTAAATGGCTTACTCCTTATTCTTAAACTGTGGCCCGTTGACTCGGTGGGCCGAACGGCCTGTTCCTGTGCTGAACTGTTCTATATTCAGTCTCTCCCTGTTACTATTTCTTATTGCCTTATGGCAGATATTTTACCTGCTTTGTGATTTAACGTTCTTTCAAACTAAGTCATAAAAATCAACTTCTTCACAAATATTGATTGGATGCTTTAAGTTATTAAAATGAAGCTTAGGCTAAGATAATATTTGAGTTAATCAGGTATGTCCAATTTACAACTTTTCTCCTGCGTCAAGTGTCTTATAATAATGGCACTTAGTACACACATAGGCAGGACATAAGCCAAGTAAATTGATTTAAAATTAAATCTTTTGAAATGAAAAGTAAATACTATTTGGTATGCAGGAAGATGAATTAGAAGTCCAGCGTTAGCCAGATAATCTATGTGTAGGAATGAGTACAGATACGCAACGCTGGAGTAACTCAGCGGGACGGGCAGCATCTCTGGAGAGAAGGAATGGGTGACGTTTCGGGTCGGGACCCTTCTTCAGGTGGTCTATCAGGAAGCTGCAGATGCTGATTTATGCCAAAGAAAGACACAAAACGCTGGAGTAACTCAATAGGTCAGGCAGCTGCTCTGGAGAGAGAGAATAACCATAACCATATAACCATATAACAATTACAGCACGGAGACAGGCCCTCTCGGCCCTTCCAGTCCGTGCCGACCATTTGTTTTCCCCTAGTCCCATCTACCTGCACTCAGACCATACCCCTCCATTCCCTTCACGTCCATATACCTATCCACTTTACTCTTAAATGTTAAAATCGATCCTGCCTCCACCACTTCTGCTGGAAGCTGATTCCACACAGCCACCACCCTCTGAGTAAAGAAATTCCCCCTCACGTTACCCCGAAACCTCTGTCCCTTAATTCTCATGTCATGCCCTCTTGTTTGAATCTTCCCTACCCTCAATGGGAAAAACGTATCCACGTCAACTCTGTCTATCCCTTTCATCATTTTAAAGACCTCAATCAAGTCCCCCCTTAACCTTCTGCGCTCCAAAGAATAAAGACCTAACTTGTTCAACCTTTCTCTGTAACATAGTTGCTGGAACCCTGGCAACATTCTAGTAAATCTCCTCTGTACTAGGTGACGTTTCTAGTAGGAATCCTTCTTCAGACTGAAACGTCGCCTATTCTTTTTGCTGAGTTAACGATGCTGAATTACTGCAGCATTTTGTGTCTCTCGTCGACAGATTATCTATGTTGACATTCAGTTCAGCATTGACTGGAGAGCTACATCATTGGAGATATCAACGGCATGGGTTCGATCCCGACTACGGGTGCTGTCTGTACGGAGTTAGTACGTTCACCCCGTGACCTGCGTGGGTTTTCTCCGAGATCTTCGCTTTCCTCCCACACTCCAAAGACGTGCAGGTTTGTAGGTTAAATTGGCTTGGTGTATTCAATCCCTGTAAATGTAACATGATCGCGAGTGTGTGTGAATGTGCGGGGATCGGTGGGCCAAAGGGCCTGTTTCCGTGCGGCATCTGTAAACTAAACTAAATGAATGAGGTAGAGGGGGTAGGAAAGAGACTCTAGGATTGTCCGACAATCAGCGCAGTCTCTCCAGCCTGACAAACAGGTGTAAAACCAACTAATAGCAAGCAACTCCAACTCTGGACAAGATTCAAGATTCAAGATTCAAGAGAGTTTATTGTCATGTGTCCCTGATAGGACAATGACATTCTTGCTTTGCTTCAGCACAACAGAACATGGTAGGCATTAACTACAGAACAGATCAGTGTGTCCATATACCATTGTATAAATATATACACACATGAATAAATAAACTGATAAAGTGCAAATGACAGATAATGGGCTATTAATGTTCAGAGTTTTGTCCAAACCAGGTTTAATAGCCTGATGGCTGTGGGGAAGTAGCTATTCCTGAACCTGGTCGTTGCAGTCTTCAGGCTCCCGTACCTTCTACCTGAAGGCAGCGGGGAGATGAGTGTGTGGACAATACCCTTCTGCATTGGGAATGGAAGCCCTGGACATTACCATATGATATGATGGAACTTTATTTATCACAGGAGATTAAATTGATCTGCCAACAGTTATAAAAAACATAAAATACATGAAACGTGAAATTAAAGTGACGAGTGGAAAGGATTGGGGGATGTGCAAAGATTGGGGATAGAAACATAGAAACATAGAAACATAGAAAATATATGCAGGAGTAGGCCATTCGGCCCTTCGAGCCTGCACCGTCAATCAATATGATCATGGCTGATCATCCAACTCAGTATCCTGTACCTGCCTTCTCTCCATACCCCCTGATCCCTTTAGCCACAAGGGCCAGTCAGTCTTGGGGTCAGTCTCAGAAGAACCTGAATCTGGAGGTGTGCATTTTCATACTTCTGTACCTTAGGGGAGTCAGTCTCAGTCTGAAGGGGGAGGAGTTGTCCAGTTTGAAGAAAGATCTCCTGTAGCGTTCTGTGCTGCATCTTGGTGGGACCCAGTCTGTTGCTGAAGGTGCTCCTCAGGTTGACCAGTGCATCACGGAGGGGGTGAGCTGTATTGTCCAGGGTGCTCTGCAGTTTGAGGAGCATCCTCCCCTCCAAGACCAACCTCCCGTGGATCCAACTTTGGGTGCCTTACATCCACCCATTAAAATCGCAAAACTAGAAACTGTGATCAGACGAGCTGTCTAATGAATCCATGGCAAAATTCCAGAACTTAGGTGGGAGAAGAAGACCAGCTTTGCAATAATGTGTGGCAGAGTTTTGTTAATTAAATGCACGCATGAAGAATATTTGCAAGTGTAAAATGTTTCCCGTGAAGACCTCATTGCAAAAGGTTAGAACCGTGTTCTGCTCGGTCAGCAGATTTTGCTGGGGTAACTTTCTGCATTTTATACTTCAAAGATTTCTCAATTATATCGCCAACTATTTAAGCATCCAGTCCCCGACACCCGTACTTAATATAGTATCAGGGCATTGAATTGAAATGTTATGTATTCACAGATATTTACTGAGCATCATTGTCTGAATTTAAATCCTGATTTTGTTAAATATTTAAAAGTTGCAGACTGGTCTTTACAAAGCAGGAAGCATTTGAAACAGGGTAGACAAAAATGCTGGAGAAACTCAGCGGGTGAGGCAGCATCTATGGAGCGAAGGAAATAGGCAACGTTTCGGCCCAAAAGCCTTAAGGATATAGGCAACGTTTCAGGCAGAAATCCTTAAGGGTTTCGGCCCGAAACGTTGCCTATTTCCTTCGCTCCATAGATGCTGCCTCACCCGCTGAGTTTCTCCAGCATTTTTGTCTACCTTCGATTTTCCAGCATCTGCAGTTTCTTCTTAAAGAGAGATAGATTCTCGATCAGTGCGGGTGTCAGGGGTTATGGGGAGAAGGCAGGAGAATGGGGCTAGGAGGGAGAGATAGATCAGCCACGATTGAATGGCGGAGTAGACTTGATGGGCCGAATGTTCTAATTCTGCCCCTATCAGTTATGAACGTACGAACATATGACTCTAGGACTATGCGGTGTCACATTACAGATGACAAGAGGAGGCTGGAGAAAGTACCTGGTTAAATATCCGTTTGCTTCATAGATCTTATTTCCACGCAGTAATGAACCATAAGGCAATTGAAGTCATCACCGCAAGGAACCTGGCTTTAGACTACATCTCCATGGCAACTATTCCTTCTAGAGTGAGAATTAGAAGTAAAATTAGTGACCTCCTGCAATTGTTAATCATTTAGTCGGTCATAAGGTATATTTTAATGGGGATAGATGCAAAATGCTGGAGAACTCAGCGGGACAGGCAGCGTCTCTGGAGAGAAGGCGTTTCGGGTCAAGACCGTTCTTCAGACTGAGAGTCAGGGGAGAGGGAGGCACAGCGATGTGGAAGGGGAAGGTGTGAAAACGAGACATCAAAGGGGATGAGGGTTAAGGAAAATGTAGAGTACATCATTGTTAGCTGAGGGGAAGGTGACTACGAAGCGGACAGAGATAATATTCAATCAGGAGGACAGTCAGACTGGTTGGAGAATTCATGGGCGCTCGCTATCCCTTCGAGGGACATGCCCTTAACCCTGCACCGGGAACAGTAAAATATCATTCTTCAAAACGACGGGACACAAAGTGCTGGAGTAACGGCAGATCAGGCAGCATCTCTGCAGAACATGGGCAGGCGACATTACGGATCAGGATCTTCTTCAGACTCCATGCTCTCCAGTGACGCTGCCTGGGATAATCCAGGGATTACTCCAGCACTTTGTGTCTTTTTTTTTTGTAAACCAGCATCTACAGCTGATTGTATCCAGATCAGTCTGACCGGAGAAGAAGCGTCCCAACCTGGAATGCCACATGTCCACGTTCTCCAGAGATGCTGACGGACCTGCCTCGTTCCTCCAGCTCTTTGTGATGTCTTTCAGATATCAGACACAGGGGTTTCAATTAAATGAAACTCCCCCCTCCCCCTCCCCCTTTCTCTCTCCCTTTCTCTCCCTCTCTCTCTCTCTCTCTCCCCCTTCCCTCTCCCTCTTCCCCTCCGCCTTTCTCTCCCTCTCTCCCTCTCTCTCCCCCTCTCCCTCCCTCTCCAGACACACACACACACACATTTGCTTCTCTGTGGGATGATTGCAATCGCTCCCGATGATTAGCCCACAGCTTGCTTTGAATGGTAGAAGCTGCATGTTAAACGTGCTGTAATTGCCACAGGCAGGAGACACACTTATGGCCGATGATCCCATGCAGAGTTCCGCAATGAACAGCGACCGCAGTCTCCATCTGATCTGCAAATGTGAAGAGATTGAAGTTGACTTATTCCACTTGAACAAACTAATGCCCGCCAAGGTGCAGCCTCCCAAATACATACACCTCGCCATGCAAATAAATCTAAATGCAGGTTCCAATTGCGAGCCGGTGACTGAATAATGTTTCCAACATCGTTCCTGCCCCGAGACACCAGAGGCTCATCCACGACCAATTCAATTGTAAATGATTTGTTGAAGATTAGTCAAGTCCATTTTATTTCTATAGCACACCTAAAAACACCTCTCGTTGACCAACGTGCTTTACATCAGCGCAGGTACTAACGTGCTTAGGTCAGGTCAGGAGAAGGGGAGGTGTGTTCGTACATCAGTCACTGAAAGCAAGCATGCAGGTACAGCAGGTAGCGAAGAATGCTAATGGCATGTTGGCCTTCATTGCAAAATCATTTGCGTTTAGGAGCAAGGAGGTCCCACTGCAGTTGTACAGGGTTCTAGTGAGACCACACCTGGAGTATTGTGTGCAGTTTTAATCTCCTAATTTGAGGAAGGACATTATTGCTATTGAGGGAGTGCAGTGTGGGTTAATTCCTGGGATGGCGGGACTGACATATGATGAAAGAATGGGTCGACCGGGCTGGTATTCACTGGAATTTAGAAGGATGAGAGGGGATCTTATAGAAACATACACAATTCTAAAGGGATTGGACAGGCTAGATGCAGGAGAAACGTTCCCGATGTTGGGGGAGTCCAGAACCCAGGGGTCACAGTTTAAGAATAAGGGGAGAAGAGGGAGTAGCCGGGGTGCGACCGGTCCTAAAGCCAGCAAAGGTCGATTAAGGATAGTCCAAGGGTGGGTTTTTTTCTGTGGCATGTGTCATCCCAAATAGGCCGGCACAGTGTGATGTATCCAGATCCACTAATCTGTGCCCAAACCATAGCCTGTTGGCAAACCTTTGAGCGTGAACAAAGTTCCAGATGGCAAGGTTAATTAACAGTGCATTTGGAAGTTATAAAATCTGCTTAATTTACTCCAAGCCTGAAGATTAGCTGGAGTCTAGATGCCAAATCCTGGTCGCGAGGTCATGTTCAGTTTGTGTGGCGCTGTACAATTTGGCAACTCGGTTCATATTTTTATGTTAAAAGTATTCCCATGTCTGGAAGAGGCAATAGCTGGAAAAGAAAAACAATAACGGAAGCAATGATGTGGGAAGGATGAGCTGAAAGCAATTTGGATCCCACGATGTATGGTCGGCTGCTGGTCTCCTCAGCAAACTTATTGATTGGTATTTATGTGGCTTGGTTATGTGCAGCCATAGCTGGTTAGGTTTAGTTTAGTTTAGAGATACAGCGCGGAAACAGGCCCTTCGGCCCACCGAGTCCGCGCCGACCAGCGATCCCCGCACGTTAACGCTATCCTACACACACCAGGGACAATTTACTCTTATACCAAGCCAATTAGCCTACAACCCCGTACGTCTTTGGAGTGTGGGGGGAAACTGAAGATCTCGGAGAAAACCCACGCGGCCACGGGGAGAACGTGCAAACTCCGTACGGACAGCGCCCGTGGTGGGGATCGAACCTGGGCTTCCGGCGCTGTAAGCGCTGTAAGGCAGCAACTCTACCGCTGCGCCACTGTGTTAATGTGAGTTTGTGGTTGAGTAAATGGCCTGGGCTGAGCGAGTGGTGTCATGGTCGACTGGGTGAATTCGTACAGCTCAACAACAGGCCCTTTCCAAAGATGGACACAAAAAAAAATGCCGGAGTACCTCAGCGGGACGGGCAGCATCTCTGGAGAGAAGGGAATGGGTGACGTTTCGGGTCGATGTTAATCTGCATGCTAATCTGTTCCTTGACTTGAATTCTACCACTGCGGCTTATCTCAATTCTTCATTGTCTGAATAAACCTCCCAGCTACGAAGTTCTCATCTCTGCTGTCATTTTGAGTTATCACCAAAATGGTTCTTGTTGTTTGTGTTATCCTTGAATATGCAGCTTGTAGAAATGTGACCTTCATTTTGCTAGAGGTTTGGCTGTTCTAAGCTGCCAAGCCTAGAGTTGGTGAGTCATTGCAACTGATCCAAGACCGTTGTCCCAGAACACTGCTCCTACCACTAGCGTCTGACCAACAATCTACCTATCGGGGAACCCCCTCATCCAAAGATCCTACAGCGAGCAAGATAGTCCACTTGATGAAAAATACGTAGTACGGTCGTGGGCAGATTCATGGGTAATTTTCGGCCCCATTTCCGTAACCAGCTTCCGTCTCCGCTCCAAAGATCAAAGATACTAGTACGGAGACGGGAGCCGGTTACGGAAACATCCTCGTAAAAATCAAAGTTCTTTGATAAAAATCTTCTCCTCATTTTCAGAATTATAATTCATTAACAGAAACTGTCCCCCCCGTAACGTTGATTACACGGCGAGTCGGTTCGGGTAGGGTCGGGTTACGGAAATGGATGAAAAAAAGGCCCACGTTCAGCTCCGTTGCGCACTACACGTCAGCCCGTTGCATTTAGAAGGAGTGGTCTATCTTGCTCCGCTGTAGGATCTTTGCCCTCATCTGTTGCTAAAGATAGACACAAACAGCTGGAGCAACTCAGCGGGACGGGCAGCATCTCTGGAGAGAAGGAGTGGGAGACGTTTCGGGTGGAGACCCTTCTTCAGACTGAGAGTCAGGGGAAAGGGACACGTGAGATATAGAGGGTGATGTAGAGAGATATAGGACAAATGAAAGAAAGATATGCAAAAAAGTAACGATGATAAAGGAAACCGGCCATTGTTCGCTGTTTGTTGGGTGAGAATGAGTGCTGGCAACGTGACTAAAACAAGACAACTCTGAAGCTGGTACGACTTGGGTGGGGGAGGGATGGAGAGAGAGGGAATGATGTCATCTGTTGCCAGCTCTCTTTTCGCTGTCAGTTTTGTTTCCCGACCACAATCAGTTTTTTTGTTGCGTGCTATCCAGTCAACGGAAACACCATCCATGATTATTGTAGTAGACAATTATGATCAAGCTGTCTACAGTAGACAAAAACGCTGGAGAAACTCAGCGGGACAGGCAGCATCTTTGGAGCGAAGGAATAGGTGACGTTTCGGGTCGAGACCCTTCTTCTCGAGGGTCTCGACCCGAAACGTTGCCTATTTCCTTCGCTCCACAGATGCTGCCTCACCTGCGGAGTTTCACCAGTATTTTTGCCTACCTTTGATTTTTCTGCAGTTCTTTCTTAAACATTTCTACCAATCGGTGGTGGCCAGAGCCATCTTCTCCGCTGCCGTGTGCCGGGGCAGCAGGGCGACGCCAACAGGATCAGCAAACTCATCGGGAAGGCCGGCTCCATCCTGGGGGCAGAGTTGGAGTTGGATCCGCGGGAGGTTGGTCTTGGAGGGGAGGGATGCTCCTCAAACTGCGGAGCATCCTGGACAATACAGCTCACCCCCTCCGTGACACACTGGTCAACCTGAGGAGCACCTTCAGCAACAGACTGGTCCCACCAAGATGCAGCACGGAACGCCACAGGAGATCTCTCTTCCCTGTGGCTAACAAACTGGACAACTCCTGCCCCTTCTGTCGTGGGGTAGACTGAGACTGACTCCCCTAAGGTACAGAAGTGTGAAAACACACACCTCCAGATTCAGGGACTGTTTCTTCCCAGCTGTTATCAGGCAACTGAATCATCCTACCACAACCAGAGAGCAGTCGTGAACTACTCTCCACCTCATTGGTGACCCTCGGACTATCCGTGATCGGACTTTGCTGGCTTTACCTTGCACTAAACGCTATTTTCCTTTGTACTGTAAATATACTAAATAATTTGTAAATGCACTGTTCACTGTACGGCTCGATTCTAATCACATATTGTCTTCCCGCTGACTGGATAGCACGCAACAAAAGCTTTTCACTGTACCTCGGTACACGTGGCAATAAACTAACCTGAACTGAATCGGACTGGACAACGGGTGCTGTCTGTGTGGAGTTTGCACGTTCTCCCTGAGTGCGACTGCGTGGGTTTTCTCCGGGCGCCCCGGTTTCCTCCCACAACCACGAAGACGTGTGGGTTTGCAGGTCCATGCATTGGATCTATATAATTCTAAAATACTTAGTCAAAATACTTAAACTAGGCAAGCTGCTGAATTGTCGAGAGCAAGATCAGTTTTTTTATATCAAAATATACTTTATTCGAATGATAAATAGATACAATACATTAACCTTGCGGAAAATCCATCCGACATTTTCGGAGGCTGTACAATAGATCAATACAGTTTAGACATTTCTTTCCCCCAAATTTCCACAAATCAGTCCCCCACTCATGCCACAATGGCGTGGGATACCTTCCCTTATATTGAGGGGCGTCTCCACAATACTGTACCCCCCATGTCCAGCAGCGGAAGGGCGTTAGACTGTGGCCCTCCCCCACCGAGCCTTGGTGTTGGCTGCACCGAGCTTCAGTGCGTCCCTCAGCACGTACTCCTGCAGTCTGCAGCGGGCCAGTCGGCAACATTCCCTGACGGACATCTCGCTCTGCTGGGTGGTGAACAATGCTCGGGCAGACCAAAGGGCGTCTTTTACCGAGTTGATGACCCTCCAGCAGCACTCGATGTCAGCCTCTGAATGTGTCCCTGGGAACAGTCCGTAAATCACCGAGTCCTCTGTGACGGAGCTGTTCGGGATAAAGCGTACCAGGGACCCTTGCATTTTTCTCCAGACTCTTTTAGCAAACCCACACTCTGTAAAGAGGTGGGCAACCGTCTCCTCGCCATAGCAGCCGTCCCGAGGGCAGCGTGCGCTGGCAGTGAGGTTCCGACGGTGCAGGAAGGATCTGACTGGGAGGGCTCCCCTCACCGCCAGCCAAGCAAGATCAGTATGGGTGGATTACACATTCTCAGCGGAAAGTGAAGATCAGCCATCAGTCACTGATTGCCACCTCTCCTTGTTTAAGACACACTGACATTCAAGGATTTACTCTCAAAAACCTAAATCACGATTCCTAAGCCTCAAAATGATTTTGCGCAAGAATTTATTTTGACCTGCTTAATGCATACATTTATCTTCACGCGCAAGATGCACTCAATCTATTGATAAAATATCAAAGTGTTTGCCCAGAAATATGTTCTGTTCTTGCATGTTAATTGGGACTTTCAAGGTTGGCTGTGTTATCTAAAACCTATGCAGAGAAATCTGGCTTTATCCATTAATTTAGGATAGGGAGGAAAATAGATCTTCAATTTTAAAGAATAAAATATTCAGACCACGGTAGGCAGCGGTAGAGTTGCTGCCTCACAGCGCCAGAGACACGGGCTTGATCCTGACTACAGCTGTTGTCTGTATGGAGTTGTACGTTCTCCTCCCGACCAGCGTGAGTTTTCTCCAGGTGCCCCGGTTTCCTTCCACACTACTAAGACGTAGGTTAATTTAGCATTGGTTGCAATTGTAAACTGTCGCTAGTGTGTAGGATAGTACCAGTGTACGGGGGCCCTGTTTCCGAGCTGTATCTCCAAACTAAGCTAAACTAAACCATCAATATTATAGTATTAGTATTAATCATATTGGACATTTACTATGTAGGAAGAAATATTGTAGAAAGAAGGAACTGCAGATGCTGGCTTACCAAGGAAAGATACAAAATGCTGGAGTAACTCAGCGGGTCAGGCAGCATCTCTGGAGAACATGGATAGGTGATGTTTAGAGATACAGTGCGGAAACAGGCCGTTCAGCCCACCCTGTCCGCAGTGACCAGCGACCCCCACACACCGACACTACCCTACACACACTAGGGACAATTTTACATTTGCACCAAGCCAATGAACCTACAAACTTGTAGATCTTTGGAGTGTGGGAGGAAACCGAAGATCGCGGAGAAAACCCACGCGGTCACGGGGAGAACGTGCAAACTCCGTACAGACAGCGCCCGTACTCGGGATGGAACCCGGGTCTCTGGCGCTGCAAGCGCTGTAAGGCAGCGACTCTACCGCTGCGCCACCGTGCCCCCCCACTTCAGAAACTACTTCAGACTGAAGAAGAGGAAAGGTCCTGATCACAGACATCACCAATCCATGTTGTCCAGAGATGCTGCTGGAGTTACACCAGCATTTCGTATCTTGCATTGATTCATCCTTGTTCCTTCACAGAGCTTTGGGCACCTCTAATGGCCCTGTCTCACTGTGCGAGTTGACCCACGAGGTACCCCGAGTGACAGACTCGTGGCTGTGCACGAGACTGCAAGTTTATGATCAAGTGTGTAATACAAGTTCCCACGGGTATGTCATTGCTGCGATGTTCCTAGTTCCTCTCCCGAGTTAGCAAGTTCACTCTTGAGCCAACCATGAATGAAGGTATGTTTTAATAAAGCAACAATGTTAAAATACATCTCCATCCTGTGGTTTTGAGTTATTTCAGCGCGGCGGCATCTATTGATATGACCTACAATGGGAAAATGCGCATCCTCCAGTAACCAAGCATTTCTTGTTGTTTTATGTTTTTAAATACTTTTTTGCAATGGATCTCTATTTTAAATAATTTTAAAAAAGGAAGCAGCCCGGGTGACTGACATTGAGCGGCCGCCGGGACCGACAGCAGACACACACACACACACACACACACACACACACACACACACACACACACACACACACACACACACACACACACACACACACACACACACACACACACACACACACAGAGATACACACAGACAGCAGCTGGCCACCACTTCAGAGGAATGAAGCAGCTCGGGTGACTTTGAGCGGCCGCTGGGACCCGACAGCAGACACACACACAGATACACACAGATAGACAGAGAGGGAGAGACACACACACACACAACTCAGCGGACCAGGCAGCATCTCTGGAGAGAAGGAATAGAGTCGAGACCCTTCTTCAGACTTACCCGAAATGCCACCCATTCCTTCGCTCCAGAGATGCAGCCTGTCCCGCCGAGTTACTCCAGCATTGTGTGTGTCTATCTCCGGTGTGAACCAGCATCTGCAGTTCCTTCCCAATCCCACACTCTCGGCCCGGGGGGGTAGATGGAGCATCACACGTGGACACATCCCACCCACCACCCCAGACTTGCCCCTTCGGCAGGTCTTTAAGCCGTTCATTGAGACAGAGTGAAGCCACGGGGCAGGCGCCTCAGTAATAAAGGACAAGTGGCAGAAAGGCGAAGATAGACACAAAATGCTGGAGTAACTCAGCAGGACAGGCCGCATCTCTGGAGAGAAGGAATGGGTGGCATTTCGGGTAAGTCTGAAGAAGGTCTCGACTCTATTCCTTCTCTCCAGAGATGCTGCCTGGTCCGCTGAGTTACTCCAGCATTTTGTGTCTATCTTTGGTTCAGTCTTTACTCGAGCAAAAGAACAGATTATTAAAGTTCCCACGGTAGACTCACGAGACACTAAGATAAACGCACGGGGCCACTACGTTATTACAACGAGTTTAAATGTTTCCATTTTTAACTTGAACAGTTAATTTGACTCGTGGAAAAAATCAAACATGTTTGATTTTTTTCACGAGTTAACAAGTTTCCCGAGTACCTGCCGTTAGCGCCACAAGTCGATAAGTTGCTCGTGCGAGTTCCGACGTTCCCGCTACGTGATCACCACGAGTGAAAACTCGGGGTCACTCGTGGGCCAACTCGCACAGTGAGACGGGTTTAAGTAAGTAAGTAAGTAAGTAAGTTTATTGGCCAAGTATTCACATACAAGGAATTTGCCTTGGTGCTCCGTCCACAAGTAACAACGTGACATACAGTGACAGTTACGAATGACTCAGCAAACACTAAACATTAATAATAATAACAAAACATTAATGATAAAACACCAACTGAAGTGACGTGGCACATTTATTTTTATTAATAACAGCTAACAAAGAGCTGCTTGGACAATGAGATGTGATGTCTCATGGTTGCTCGTGCTTGCTTGTTCTATATTCATCAGCTCTCTACTAGTCCAAACCTAGGTCTCTGGGCAGCGCAGAGGTGCAGCGGGTAGAGCTGCTGCCTCACAGCACCAGGGACCTGTGTTCGATCCTGATCTCGGGTGCTGTCTGTGTGGAGTTTGCACGTTCTCCATGTGATCAGCAGGGTTTCCTCCCACATCCCAAAGACGTGTGGGTTTGTAGGTTGATCGGCCCTCTGCAAATTGCCCCTAGTGTGTAGGGAGTGGATGGGACATAGAACTAATGTGAGTGGGTGATCAGTGGTTGGCATGGACACAGTGGGCCGAAGGGCCTGTTTCCATGCTGTACCTCTTAACTAAAACTTCTAAACTAAAAGATCAGTGTCTTGACTTCCTCTTTGGCTGAACACAATTAGTGAACTTTGTTTTCCGAGTGTGGCAGAGGATTAGGAAGTTAATAGCTACACAGGCTTGGTGCGTAATGGTTCAGTTAATGGATTGCAAGCTAGAGGCCAGTGCGATTGATCCAGTAATATGATTTCAAGTCCCACCACTTGAATTTAAATTGAAGAAAGTAAATAAATAATTGCAGTTAGGTGACCATAAAAACACAGGATTATCTTGTCCGTTAATGTCCTTTTAGGAAAGAAATCCAGCAGTTTACCTGGTTTGGCCCACATATTAGTCCAGTCCCACTCATGTGCTCCACAATGACCAGCGATCATCCTGCACGCTGTCCTACACACACCAGGGACAATTCACTATTTTTACCGAAGCCAATTAACCTGCAAACCCACACATCTTTGGAGTGTGGGAGGAAACTGGGGCACCTGGAGAACAGCCACGCAGGTCACTGGGAGAAGGTACAAACAGACAGCACCCGAGGTCGGGATCGAACCCTGGTCTTTGGCATGGCACCGCCGTGCGCCACTCCTAAGGGAATAGACAGGCGACATTTCAGTTCGGAAACTTTCTTCACACTCCAACTTACATTGTTTTGACAAGACAGTGTTAATTGCAAGAGAGGTATGAATTAGATGCACACATATCGGGACCTGGCACTGGGGAATGGTGCATATGTACCTGGGTTAGGAGAAGTGCGATGAGGTGGCGCAGCGGTAGAGTTGCTGCCTCACAGCGCCAGAGACACGGGTTCGATCCTGACCAGGGGTGCTGTCTGTACGGAGTTTGTATTTTCTCCCACCACGTGGGTTTCTTCCGGGTGCTCCGGTTTTCTCCCTGGTGTGTAGGATAGAACTGGTGTATGGGTGATCACTGGTCGGTGAGGACTCAGAGGATGCAAGGACCAGTTTCCATGCTGTATCTCTAAACTAAACTAAACTAAATGAGGTGATAGGGGATTTAGGAAGGGAGAATACACTCTGGGGTTCATGTACAAATGAATAATGGTTCCAGATTAGTCAGTACCTTTTCTGGGGGGGTGGGAGATTGCAGCCTCCACGTGGTCCGCCCTGTTTCGACGAATGCAATCAACGCGCGTGCACAAACGGAAGATCAAACAGACCAAGTTGTCTTCCAGCTTTAGGCTGTGCACTCCACACGCTAGAAGAAGTGTCTTTTCTCAATCTTTATCTAAGAGGTGGATGAGGAAAGATTCGACCCAGTGAAAAGGACAAGTGTGTTTAAGTGATAATTCTACATGGATATCCGTTGACAAATTGGGGGCAGTTTACTTAAGCCCCTGTCCCACTTTCACGACCTAATTGGCGACCTCTGCCGAGTTTGCCCTTGGCTCATACCCGCAGCCTGGTCGCCTCGAGGTCGTAAGAGGCGGCGGGAGGTCTTCGTAACTCTTCCTCATGCTCGTGAGCGCTCTCCGCGTACGCGTGGCCTCAGGTAGGTCGCGGCGGTTTTTCCAGCCTGATAAAGAATGGCCACGAGTTCGAAAAAAGGTCGGCGTGGGAAAAACGGATACTTCTTACTGGTAGGGAGTCGTAGGTCAGTAACGGGCCCGAGAAATAAAATGCAAACATGACATTGTTTGATCATGCGATCATTTTATACTCGTAACTAGTCGTAGTTGGTCTTAGGTCTGGAAGACTGAAGTCAAGGGGGGTTGTAGGAGGTCGTAGACATAGTTGTAGGAGGTGGTAGACATAGTCGTAGGAGGTCTTTACTTCAGCGAGCCAACACGACCTTGACATTTTTTTCAGCTCGTCGAGGGCCTTCTAAACTCATGGATTAGGTCGTCCAAGTGGAACAGGCCCTTTATTCACAATTTTGAATGAAATGACACGTTATAACACACAAATTGCAAGAGAGATATAACTATAAAGAGACATCATGTTGAAAGCAATCATTCTGAGGATTCGATATTCAACGCTAATTGGAAATGGGATGTATTCACTGGTCAGGACTGTGGTCCCTGCATTGATAACAGCAAAAAGCTGTACACCTAATTAAGCATAAAAAGCATCAAACTGTGCCTATGCATTCAGCGTACTGAACAGAGTAAGCCCAAATTGCCCTTCAATTAGTCCCCTGTGCTGTATTTCCTACAAGTAACCTGTCTCACCCTCTGCTCTCATTATCCAAAGGTAGTATTGGTGCAAAGAGCAGTGGGCATAGTTAGTGGGAACTCTGCCAACCACCCCACACATCGCTGTGTCACTGTGATTGCCTTCGGAGAGTGTCGACCGCTGCAGATTAATCCTGTACCCCAGGAAACCTCAGCTTACTTTAGTATAGAGATACAGCGCGGAAACAGGCCCTTCGGCCCACCGAGTCCGCGCCGACCAGCGATCCCCGCACACTAACGCTATCCTACACACGCTAGGGACAATTTACATTTATACCAAGCCAATTAACCTATAAACGTCTTTGGAGTGTGGGAGGAAACCGGAGATCCTGGAGAAAACCCACGCAGGTCACGGGGAGAACGTACAAACTCCGTACAGACAGCGCCCGGGCCTCTGGCGCTGTGAGGCAGCAACTCTACCGCTGCACCATCCAATTCAGATGCAAGAGCCGACCGTGGCTGAGATTTGAATGGAGGTTATGTTCGAAAAACATCAACAGTGCGTGCGAGATCAGTACCAGAGACTGAAGAGGGAGCAGCCAATCTCTAATAGATAGACACCAGATGCTGGAGAAACTCAGCGGGCCAGGCAGCATCTCTGGAGACGGGGAATAGGTGACGTTTCGGGTCGAGATCTTCAGACCCAAACAAAATACGCATCGTGCTCAGCACAGACACTGCGGGCCGAATGGCCTGTCCCTGTGCTATACTGGTCCATATTCTATGTTCTGGCAAAAATAAGCAAATGCAAAGTTTTTCTTGCGCAGTGCTTAAGATCTGCAGGTCACTTCCTGGGAGGATAACAGGGACAATCTCAACGGGTATTTCTAAGAAAAATATAACAAGGACTTTAGGGATAACACGATGGGTCAGTGGTAGAGTTGCTGCCTCACAACGCCCGAGACCCGGGTTCAACCCAAACTCTCGGGTTCTGGAGTAACGTGGTGGGTCAGGCAGCATCTCTGGAGAACATGGATAGGTGACGTTTTGAGTCGGAATACTTCTTCAAACTGAAGCATCACCTAAGCTAGACACAAAATGCTGGAGTAACTCAGCAGGACAGGCAGCATCACTGGAGAGAAGGAAAGGAAGACTTTTCAGGTCGAGACCCTTCTTCACACCCACAACGTCACCCCATTCCTTTCCTCCAGAGATACTGCCTGTCCCGCTGCGTTACTCCAGCATTTTGTGTCTACCTTCGATTTAAACCAGCATCTGCAGGTCTTTCCTACACATTTTGTCCGCTCCACTGCGATATCTCCTTAAGGTATGCCTACTTTGAAGACCCAGAGGAACACGGAAACATAGAGAATAGGTGCAGGAGGAAGCCATTTACCCCTTCGAGCCAGCACTGCCATTCATTGTGATCATGGCTGATCATCCACAATCAGTAACCCGTGCCGGCCTTCTCCCCGTATATCCCTTGATTCCGCTAGCCCCTAGAGCTCTATCTAACTCTATCTAACTCTAAGGTTCACAAAAATGCTGGAGAAACTCAGCGGGTGCAGCAGCATCTATGGAGCGAAGGAAATAGGCAACGTTTCGGGCCGAAACCCTTCTGCAGACTTCTATCTAACTCTATCTATCTAAGGAGGAAGTTCTCCTCCTCTCTTCGACGAGAGTTCAGGATCAGTCTAAAGAAGGGTCTCGAAACGTTACCAATTCCTTCTCTCCAGAGATGCTGCCTGTCCCGCTGAGTTACTCCAGCGTTTTGTGTCGTTTAAAAAATATTCTTACGATCTATAGTTTGGAAAGATCTAATAGCAAGGCTTCACTTGGGTGATTTGGTAATGATCTCAAAATTATCTGGCCCACTGTTAATTAAGTTATTTGTTGAGCTTCTCGATCAGGGATATTGGCACCACCCATTATAAACTAGCACCTTACTCAGTCTTGCTTAAGATTGGATTCAGCTTAATTATAGACTAACCTCTGCTCTGTCACTTTATCTCATTAACATTGCAACAATTTGACCCAGAGGAATACCTCGCTGAACGGTTTGTAATCTGAATAGCTCAATAAAACTGACTCCATTGGCACAATGATAACTATTTTATGTTAATTTATGCCACCATTTTATTGAGGTTATCCTTCAAACCATGTGTAAGGCGGAGCCGCAGATGCTGGTTTAAATCGAAGGTAGACATAAAATGCTGGGTCTCGACCCAAAACGTCACCCATTCCTTCTCTCCAGAGATGCTGCCTGTCCCGCTGAGTTACTCCAGCATTCTGTGTTGTTTTATTTTAAACCAAAATGCTGGAGTAACTCAGCGGGACAGGCAGCATCTCTGGAGAGAAGGAATGGGCAACGTTTCGGGTCGAGAGCCTTCTTCAGACTGATGTCGGGGGAGAGGGGCGGGACAAGGATAGAATGTAGGTGGAGGCAGTGAGACTGGTGGGAGAACTGGGAAGGGGGAGGGGATGGAGAGAGAGGAAAAGCAAGGGCTATCTGAAGTTAGAGAAGTCAATGTTCATACCGCTGGAGTGTAAACTACCCAAGCGAAATATGAGGTGCTGTTCCTCCAATTTGCGCTGGGCCTCACTCTGACAATGGAGGAGGTCCAGGACAGAAAGGTCAGATTGGGAATGGGAGGGGGAATTAAAGTGCTGAGCCACCGGGAGATCAGGTAGGTTAAGACGGACCGAGTGGAGGTGTACAGCGAAACGATCGGCGAGCCTGCGCTTGGTCTCGCCGATGTAGAGAAGTTGACACCTGGAACAGCGGATGCAGTAGATGAGGTTGGAGGGGGTGCAAGTGAACCTCTGCCTCACCTGGAAAGACTGTTTGGGTCCTTGGATGGAGTCGAGGGGGGAGGTAAAGGGACCGGTGTTGCATCTCCTGCTGTTGCAGGGGAAAGTACCTGGGGAGGGGGTGGTTTGGGTGGGAAGGGACGAATTGACCAGGGAGTTGCGGAGGGAATGGTCTCTGCGGGAAGCAGAAGGGGGTGGAGATGGGAAAATGTGGCCAGTAGTGGGATCCCGTTGGAGGTGGCGAAAATGTTGGAGGATTATATGCTGTATGCTGGACCCATCCTTTTAACCTGCCCCTAATGCAAAGATCAGCTCAAGACTAACGCATGGAGTCTTTCTGAGTCCTAATTTAGACTGAATGGGGTCACCATTTTAACATGACCCAGCAACTCAGTGGAGCGCTGCTTGCCCTCCAGATCTCTTGCCAGTTGTACGTCATATATCATCCAATGAAAGGCTGAAGCTTCAAGCCTAAGAGCCCTTGTGAACCCTGGTGGGATCTGTCATGATGAGAAACTGCACAAAGCTGGTTATTTGGGGAAAAAACCTTCCATCTTATCTACCTCTCAAGGAGATGATTTTGCCCCCGGGGGCTGGATTGACAAAATCAAGTAAAAGAGATACAGCAAAGTGCAGTTTGGAGTGTACACAGTGTAGTGTATATTCTCAGCATTGTAGCGCACCAGTTCCATGCACTGGCATGCATTTTAATATGCCACAAATGCACCATTATTTCCTCATCACCATCAGCTTTGATCTGTAGTTTTCACACCCTACCCTTCCTTATCTCTAGAGTCCCTCTCCCCTGACTCTCAGTCTGAAGAAGGGTCTCAACCCGAAACGTCACCCATTCCTTCTCCCCAGAGATGCTGCCTGTCCCGCTGAGTTACCCCAGCATGTTGTGTCTATCGCACAGCGTTGTGAATGGGTTCCACTCCAACCTCCCGTCAGATGCACAATCACCTTCAAGGTCAGGAATAAATATATCGGAACCATCTCATTACTCGTGTGGAATCTGCACATTTCCGCAGGGGTCCAAAAGGGCGTGATTGTATTAACAGGTCCATCAGCATCTCTGCTCAGCTGAGAACCGGATTGAAAAGCTCTGTTTGTGGAGAAGGGTCTCGACCCAAAACGTCACCTATTCCTTCTCTCCAGTGATGCTTCCTGTTCCGTTGAGTTACTCCAGCATTTTGAGTCCATCCTCTGTTTCTCAAGTTTGTTTCTGGGTTAGGATCTCTGGCCAATTGTTTTTCATTGCTGGGAATTAAATAAGTACTGACAACATCTCTTGCTTACTCGTAAGGGGCTGTCCCACTTGGGCGACCTAATCGGTGAGTTTAGAAGAGTTTGAAAAAATGACATGTTGAAGACCAGCTTCGACTAGCTACAACTAACCGGGAGAGTGAAGACGACCTCCTTCGATCTCCTTCGACTATAATTAAAACTATCTACGACTACCCTCGACTACCCTCGATTACCTACGACTAACATGCCGACCTAATACGACTAAACCTACGAGTAAAAAAAGTATCGATTTTTTCCATGGCGACCTTTTTTTTACTCAGGGGCATTTTTTTAACATATTGCGACCTAGATAAGGCCTCGAGTATCCGGAGACCACTCTTGAGTGTGAAGGAGAGTTACGAAGACCTCCTAGGACCTCGTGTCGACCATGCTGCGAGTATGAATGGAGGGCAAACTCGCCAGAACTCGCGGATTAGGTCGCCCAAGTGGGACAGGCCCTGTAAACTGAAGATCTCGGAGAAAACCCACGCAGGTCACGGGGAGAACCTACAAACTCCGTACAGACAGCACCCGTAGCCGGGATTGAACCCGTGCAATATAAATATTGAGACTGCAACTGCAATGAGATGGTGAGTTTTTGAAGAGAAACCTTGGCATTTACATAGATGTTTCCCGACCTATAAATATTTCCAGGAATTTGCACATTTATTGGTAATTTAAGTAAGTAAGTAAATGCGTTTATTGGCCAAGTATTCACATACAAGGAATTTGCCTTGGTGCTCCGCCCACAAGTAACAACATGACATACAGTGACAGTTACGAATGATTCAGAAAACACTACACAATAAAATAATAAAACGTTAATGATAAAACACCATTAAGGAAAAAATAGCTTAGATCGCTTTAGGGGGAACATGGGCAGAAATACACGGTGATTAAAGTTAGAATAGATGACCTGTTCAGGATGGACCCGGGGTCTCTGGCGCTGTGACTCCACTGCTGTAACACTGTGCCGTCATTGGCAGATTCTTGATTAGTGCGGGTGTCAGGGGTTACGGGGAGAAGGCAGGAGAATGGGGTTAGGAGGGAGAGATAGACCAGCCATGACTGAATGGCGGAGTAGACTCAATGGGCCGAATGGCCTAATTCTGCGCCTGGAACATATCTGGTACGGAAGGGACAATTTTCCTCTGTTAGTGTATAATTGTAAGTTGTTGTTGAAATATTGCTATAAAACTGGGGAATAACTCACCCTTCTGCAAGTTAATGTGTGAAAAATTGATAAAGCACTACGTCACGCAGAGAAAAAACAGATTGATGAAGATATGAAAGTACTTTTCCACTTCATCAGGGTAACATACTCATATAGTCCGATGCAAATTACAACAATCAGTCTTTGGAGTAACCGTTCAAAATCTCACCAGGGTAGTTCTGCCAATATTGAAAGTTAATTTCAGTATATAGTGTAGAACTCAATAAAATAACCACAGCTCATGTGTGTCCATGCCAATCTTTCAAGCCGTGGTTTAATGGGAAAAATGTTCTGTCCTTATCCCATTTGCAAGTAGGGATGCAAATTGGTTTTGAGTTTTTCGTCACGTGTTCCGAGATACAGTCAAAAGCAGTTCTTGCTGCGTGCTATCCAGTCAGCGGGAGGACTGTACACAGTTTCATAGCAAAAGGATTTGAGTACAAGAGCAGGGAGGTTCTACTGCAGTTGTACAGGGTCTTGGCGAGGCCACACCTGGAGTATTGCATACAGTTTTGGTCTCCTAATCTGAGGAAAGACATTCTTGCCATAGAGGGAATACAGAGAAGATTCACCAGACTGATTCCTGGGATGGCAGGTCTTGCATATGAAGAAAGACTGGATAGACTTGGCTTGTACTCGCTGGAATTTAGAAGATTGAGGGGGGATCGTATGGAGACTTATAAAATTCTTAAGGGGTTGGACAGGCTAGATGCAGGAAGATTGTTCCCGATGTTGGGGAAGTCCAGAACAAGGGGTCACAGTTTAAGGATAAGGGGGAAGTCTTTTAGGACCGAGATGAGAAAAACATTTTTCACACAGAGTGGTGAGTCTGTGGAATTCTCTGCCACAGAAGGTAGTTGAGGCCAGTTCGTTGGCTATATTTAAGAGGGAGTTAGATGTGGCCCTTGTGGCTAAAGGGATCAGGGGGTATGGAGAGAAGGCAGGTACAGGATACTGAGTTGGATGATCAGCCACGAACATATTGAATGGCAGTGCAGGCTCGAAGGGCCGAATGGCCTACTCCTGCACCTATTGTCTATGTTTCTATGTTACAGTCGAGCTGTCTGCAGTGTACAGATGCAGGGTAAAGGGAATTCAAGATTCAAGATTCAAGAGAGTTTATTGTCGTGTGTCCCAGATAAGACAATGACATTCTTGCTTTCCTTCAGCACAACAGAACATTGCAGGCATGAAGGATGTTTAGTGCCAGATAAAGCCCAGTAAAGTCCGATTAAAGATTGTCCGATGGTCTTCAATGAGGTAGGTGTTGGGTTAGGACTGCTCTCTCGTTGGTGATAGGATGGTTCAGTGGCGCAGCGGTAGAGTTGCGGCCTCACAGCGCCGGAGACCCAGGTTCGATCCCGACTACGGGCGCTGTCTGTGCGGAGTTTGCACGCTCTCCCCGTGACCTGCGTGGGTTTTCTCCGAGATCTTCGGCTTCCTCCCACTCTCCAAAGACGTACAGGTTTGTAGGTTAATTGGCTTCGTATAAATGTAAATTGTCCCTAGTGCGTGGAGGATAGTACTAGTGTATGCGGGGATCGCTGGTCAGCATGGACTCAGTGGGCCGAAGGGCCTGTTTCCATGCTGTATCTCTGAATAGCTATAGTAATTGGCCCGCACTGACTCTCCCAGGGAATTAGGGAAAGGATTAAGATATCCTGTCCTTTAAGGCAGAGTTAAGGACATTTTTGTTTTGTCAACCTGTACTGTGGTAAAGGAATTCTGTTTTTAGCATCTGGGGTTTTGTGATCAGAATTTTCCAGAACATCCGCAGGTGTTTGAATATATAAAAGTACCTTCTATCCTACAAACCCTTCGGCCCATCGAGTCCGCGCCGACCGGCGATCGCCCCGTGCACTAGCACCATCCTGCACACTAGGGACACTGTTCAATTTTACCAAAGCCAATCGACCTGCAAACCTGCACGTCTTTGGACGGGCGGGAGGAAACCAGTGCACCCGGAGAAAACCCACGCGGGTCGCGGGGAGAACCTGCAAACTCCGTGCAGACAGCGCCCGTAGTCGGGATCGATATAAATATTGAGACTGCAGCTGCAATGAGATGGTGAGTTTTTGAAGAGAATCGCAGATGCTTCCCGACCTATAAATATTCCCAGGAATTTGCACATTTATTGGCAAATTAAGGGAAAATAGCTTGGATAGCTTTAAGGGGAACATGGGCAGATATACATGGTGATTAAAGTTAGAATAGATGACCTGTTACCCGTGCTGTAAAATCTGTGAGATTGCAACGGAGAACCATTTGCAGACTGTTTGCCGAGCTCAGCATTGCTGAATTCTTCAGGCATCGCCTATATTCATTAATCATTAGCAGCCTTGTAATTTTTCATTGTTATATTAATTGATGCACATAATTCACGGGACATTAAAAATGGAGGCAATTTGGAATCCCAAAATATGTGATGGGTTTTTGATTCAATATGAGCTGCGACCAGTGTTGAAGGCGGACAGAAATTCTGGAGAAACTCAGCGGGTGAGGCGGCATCTATGGAGCAGGAAGAAATAGGTGACGTTTCGGGTCGAGGCCCTTCTTCATCTGCAGTTCTTTCTTAAACATTTCAACCAATGTTGGATCTGTTCCTCCATCTCTAGTCCAGAGGATAGACACAAAATGCTGGAGTAACTCTGCAGGTCGGGCGGCATCTATGGAGGGAAGGAATGGGTGACGTTTTGGGTTGAGATCCTTCAGACACTCCCCCATCCTAGTTCTCCGAGCAGCCTGATTAAGTTTTACCTTCGTTGTCACTTTTTCCTAGCTAACGATAAATCTGTTCTACATATTCCTTGTGCTTCATCCCATCCCTACATCAAAAAGGCTGGCAGCATCATCAAGGACCCACACCATCCTGGCCACACACTCATCTCCCCGCTGCCTTCAGGTAGAAGGTACAGGAGCCTGAAGACTGCAACGACCAGGTTCAGGAATAGCTACTTCCCCACAGCCATCAGGCTATTAAACTCAACTCAAACAAAACTCTGAACATTCATAGCCCATTATCTGTTTATTTACACTTTATCTGTTTATTAATGCATTAATAATGGTATATGGACACACTGATCTGTTCTGTATACATGCCTACTATATTCTGCTGTGTTGAAGCAACGCAAGAATTTATTTGTCCTATCTGGGACACACGACAATAAACTCTCTTGAATCTTGAATCTTTAATGTCTCGTTTTCACACTTTGCCCTTTCTTACCTCTCTCCTGCATTTAATTAAATCCATCGGATGACAGTTTTTGGAAAAAGTGAAGGGCACATTCTTCTGAACTGAAAACATAAAATGCTGGCAAAACTCAGCAGGTCAGGCCACAGCGGTGGACAGAGCACCATAGTTAACCAAAGATCGACACAAAAGGCTGGAATAACTCAGCGGGACAGGCAGCATCTCTGGGGAAAAGGATTGGGTGACGTTTCGGGTCGAGACCCCACAGACTTGACCCAAAACATCACCCATCCCTTCGCTCCAGAGATGCTGCCGGTCCCGTTGAGTTACTCCAGCTTTTTTTTTCGGAGTAAACCGGCATCTGCAGTTCCTTCCGACACAACATGGTTCACTGAACTTCATTCGCGACACTTTGTTCTAAGTTTCTCGCACTTTGAGGAGAAAATATAACTGGGAGATTGTAGATTGGGAGATTGATGAGCTCATTTCTAAAGCAGTGAATGACTAAGAATGCAGATGGTTGATGGGATAGCAAAGCTGTTTTTAAATACCTCTGCTGATCTCATTTTAAAAAAGTAATCTAGGGTAGGAAATGCTGTTTACGAGCTTCTAGCTGGCTGGATAGTGGCTAATGGTACTATCTGTGGGGGGCACGGAGGCGCAGCGGGAGAGTCGCTGCCTCACAGCGCCAGAGACCCGGGTTCGATCCCGACTACAGGCGCTGTCTGTACAGAGTTTGTACCTTCTCCCCGTGACCCGCGTGGGTTTTCCCCGAGATATTTGGTTTCCTCCCACACTCTAAGGATGCACAGGTTTGTAGGTTAATTGGCTTGATATAAATGTAAATGGTCCCTTGTGTGTGTTGGATGGCGTTAATGTGCGGGGATCGCTGGTCGGCACGGACTCGGTGGGCCGAAGGGCCTGTTTCCGCGCTGCATCTCTAAACTAAACTAAACTTATCGAGGTTAATCCCCGGGATGGTGGGACTGTCATATGAGGAAAGATTGGAAAGACTGGGCTTGTATTCACTGGAATTTAGAAGGATGAGAGGTCATCTTACAGAAACGTATAAATTTATAAAAGGACTGGACTAAAGCTAGATGCAGGGAAAATGTTCCCAATGTTGGGGGAGCCCAGAACCAGGGGCCACAGTCTAAGAATAAAGGGGAGGCCATTTAAAACTGAGATGAGAAAAAACCTTTTCACTCAGAGAGTTGTGAATTTGTGGAATTCCCTGCCACAGAAGGCAGTAGAGGCCAATTCACTGGGTGAATTTAAAAGAGAGTTAGATAGAGCTCTAGAGGCTAGTGGAATCAAGGGATATGGGGAGAAGGCAGGCACGGTTTACTGATTGGGGATGATCAGCCATGATCACAATGAATGGTGGTGCTGGCTCGAAGGGCTAAATGGCCTCCTCTTGCACCTATTTTCTACGTTTCTATGTTTCTATTAAACTGTGAGCCCGTGAGCAGACACGACCTGGAGATTGGGTGGGAAGCTGCCTACATCGATGACCATCTACTAATCGAGTGAGTAATTGGCGTGGGCGAGTTGGCGTTTTGGGATGTAGTTTGGCCGGTTAGCTGTGGACGTGTGGGTGAGAAGTAGATCACACTGATGAGTCAATGAGAACAACTTTGGCAGAAATAGAAAATATCGTCAGGCATCCACAAACCCTGCACCGCACTTTTTATAAAAGAGATTACGCCTCGTCTTGTACCACTCGCGTAAACTTTCTGACCAGTAAACCTACTCTGCACTCACCTAAATGCTGCATGTTTTCAAATTCATCGTGCACTAAAGTCATAAAGCTAAGGAGATGGTGTCTATTCTTTATCCACACCTACTGTTAACTCAAGAAATAAAACATCTTATACCACTCTACCCAGACCCAGCACAAATTGGATGAACAGCTCCTCATATTTCACTTGGGCAGCTTACACCCCAGCGGTATGAACATTGACTTCTCTAACTCCAAGTAACCCTTGCTTTCCCTCTCTCTCCACCCCCTCCCCCATCCTAGTTCTCCCACCAGTCTGACTGTCACCCTGATTAAATATCGGTGAGACCAAGCGGAGGCTTGGCGATCGTTTTGCCGAGCACCTCCGCTCGGTCTGCAAAAACCAATCCGACCTCCCGGTGGCTCAGCACTTCAACTCCCCCTCCCATTCCGTATCCGACCTCTCGGTCCTGGGCCTCCTCCATGGCCAGAGTGAACAAACCGCAAGTTGGAGGAACAGCACCTCATATTCCGCTTGGGGAGTCTGCATCCTCTGGGCTTGAACATTGAATTTTCTCAATTCTGTTAACCCTTGCTGTCTCCTCCCCTTCCCACCTCTCCCTCAGCCCTCGGGCCCTGGCATTCCCTCTCTCTCTCTATCTCCCTCCCCCACCCTAGTCGCACCAGCTTCTCATTTTCACACCACAAACAGCTTACAATGGCTTGTTCCCTTTATCATCGATACTTTTTTGCATATCTTTCATTCATTGTTCTTTATCTCTCCACATCACCGTCTATATCTCTTACTGCAGATGCTGGAGAATCGAGGGTACACAAAAAAGCTGGAGAGTCTCAGCGGGTGCAGCAGCATCTAGGAGCGAAGGAGATAGGGACGTTTCGGGTCGAGACCCTTCTTCAGACTCCAGCTTTTTGTGTACCTTCTATATCTCTTGTTTCCCTGATCCCTGACCAGTCTGAAGAAGGGTCTCGACCCGAAACGTCGCCTATCTCCTTCGCCTTTTGTGTGCCCTGATTAAATATTATCTCTGTACTCCTCGTTGTCACCTTCCCCTCAGATAACAATGACCTACTCTAGGGTACATTTTCCTTGGGTCGAGCCTTCTTCAGACCTGAGCCTCGTCCCCTTTGATGTCTCGTTTTCACACCTTTCCCTTCTTTACCTCTGTATCTCCCTCTCCCCTGACTCTCAGTCTGAAGAAGGGTCTCGACCCGAAACGTCACCCATTCCTTCTCTCCAGAGATGCTGCCTGTCCCGTTGAGTTACTCCAGCATTTTGTGTCTATCTTCAAAAATATAACCTCTTTGGCATTTGACTGACTCCATAATCTTATTTTGCATCGCGACCGGCACAAACATTGTGGGCCGAAGGGCCTGTTCCTGTGCTGTACTGTTCCACGCACTGTGTTCCATGTTCTATGGTCTATGGTCCGCCTGCCTGTTCATCTCCACACTAGACTTGCACAGCTCGGAAATTGTCAAATAGCTCATGTATTGAAGTTGGACAATTAATAGATTTGAGATTAGATTATGAGGTGACAGCGTGTACAGATATTTAATATTCTGTCTCAGGGCCGTTCATTTGTTTCTTTAATGACGTATGACATGGATCAATCCTCTTGTACCTGTCCGAGCATTTGCGGAGGAAGTAAATTTTTGGCCCGGCGATCTCTGCTGGTGTTAATGGCTATGTGAGCTTTCTTGCTCACCTTGTAAGTACATCTATACGTGAATATGCGGTGCAATGCTAGCATTTATTTATTTCCTGAGGTCTACAACATGAAAACAGTGATGTAATGCTGGGTGGGAAGGAACTGCAGATGCTGGTTTACACCGAAGATAGACACGGAAATAGACACAAATCAGGCCATTCAGCCCCATCAAGTTTACTCCACCATTCAATCACGGCTGATCTATCTCTCCTTCCTAACCCCATTCTCCTGCCTTCTCCCCATAACGCCTGACACCCGTACTAATCAACAATTTAAAAAATATCTCAAAACCTAAATGTGTAGGAAGGAACTGCAGATGCTGGTTTAAACAGAAGAAAGACCCAAAATGCTGGAGTAACTCAGTGGGACAGGCAGCATCTCTTGAGGGAAGGAATGGGTGATGTTTTGGGTCAAGACTGAAGAAGGGTCTCGACCCAAAACGTCACCCATTCATTCCTTCTCTCTTAAAAACTAAATATCCCTTCCCAGCTTTGTTACATTTCTGCTGCTGCTAAGATCCTCGTCGTGTTTCAGAGCGAGCTGACCATTGTTTTGTAGATTTCAGCTTCCACTGATGTTATTTTTGTTTTGCAATAAGCAACGTAATGGATCTGTCCTTGCACCCTTTTGTAATTCCAAAAACATAACCCATCAGTGGAGACAATGACGGATTTTCTGATGGCTGTGGAAAAAATAACGTATTTATTTCTAATGTAACATCGCCAACCAAATCATGGATCACATTAAATCTCTGGTACCAACGTGCAGGGATGAATCAAACTTAAACACAGTCTAGTTGCACTACTGTATGAGGTATTACGGTCCGACATCTCACGAGAAAAAACAATAGTCACTTGGAGCCAACTGCAAAACATAAACTGCATTTTACAAAAATATAGAGGTTGCAATTGCTGAAGCATTAGATTTGCTAAGAGTGATGAAATTGCAAAAATATTAATAGCTAATTTGGAAAATTTGCAACACCATATATCATCCTTGAATTCAACTGAAATAAAATCAGCTTTCGTCTCTCTTCACGGACATTGGAACCACAGCGCTTTTCAAATTTATTATATAGCCTTAGCTTTTATAGAGTAGATGCTGCGCGGAAAAAAGGCCATTCGGCCCATAAAGTCCGTACCTGCCATCAACAATGCAGTTTATATTAATCCCGTGCTTTTATTGTCCCCACATTCTCGTCCTTTCAGTTTTCAGTTGAGTTTATTGTCACGTGTACTGAGGTACAGTGAAAAGCTTTTGTAGCGCGCTAACCAGTCAGCAGAAAGACAATACATGATTACAATCGAGCCGTTTACAGATAGATGAACAGGGGATTAATGTTTAGTGCAAGGTAAAGCCAGTAAAGTCCGATCAATGATAGTCCGAGAGTCATCAGAGAGGTGGATAGTAATTCAGGACCGCTCTCTAGGTGCGCGAGGATGATTACAGAGCCTGTCCCACTTGGGCGCAAAGATTTTGTGACTCCCAGAATCTTGGAGCGCTGCGCACAACCGGGCGTCATTGCCTAGGTCACCACGCGCCATGCGCGCGTAATACACGCCATGCGGGTGTAATGCAGTCCCTGCGCGCATCACGACGCGCGTGTCATTCGTCGTGATGCGTAAATGATGTCGGGTATATGACACGCAACTGACACCAAAGTGGGACAGGCCCTTTAGCTACCCGTTAACAGCTGGGAAGAGAATCGTCAGCTTAATGCAAGTACTTTATTTGCTTGTCACTTTCGCATGAAATACTCTTTCAAAGTAAGCACGTCATTATTAACATTGCAGATTGCAACCTCAATCCCTTTGCATACTCGAACACATGGAGCCTGACATTGTTATTCTCAGTGTAACATTAACTAAAGAAAGACTCTTCTGGTAACCTGCACCGACTAACAGCTTCACTGATAGATAGACACGAAAAGCTGGAGTAACTCAGCGGGAGGGGCAGCATCTCTGGAGAGAAGGAATGGGTGATGTTTCGGGGTCGAGACCCTTCTTCAGACTTTTTTTCCCCAGTATCGTTTAAATCTGGCAACTTTCCTCTGCCTAAAGATTTTCAAAGTTACTTTTAATTGGTTCCCTATGGAAAGCATTTTGCAATCAATTTTGCCTTCATAATACAAAGAGTTTAAGAAAGAACTGCAGATTCTGGTTTAAACCGAAGATAGACACAAAAAGCTGGAGTAACTCAGCGGGACAGGCAGCATCTGTGGACAAAAGGAATAGGAGACGTTTCAGGTCGAGACCCTTCACTAATAACCTGTATTCATGGGCTTAATTGGTATATTGTACGGGTATTATGATTCAGCAAGTGTGGCACTTTATGTGTAACTCAATCTCACACAGCTTGATGGTTTACTGTTCTATATAAAGATGACACATAATAATACACTGACAGACTCCGTCATTGTGTAGAAGATGTTTCTTTCTCTAATGTAATAAAAAGGAACTACAGGCGCTGGTTTATACCAAAGCCAGCCAGTTTGTAGGATGTGAAACTGGGATAACAAAACTATTGTTGGACTAGACCAACAGAAGAAGGGTCTCCACCCGAAACATCACCTATTCCTTATAAAAGCCCTGTCCCACTGTACGAGTTCATTCCAAGAGCTCTCCCGAGTTTGCCCTGATTCGAACTCGGAGATTTACGGTTAACGGCCGCTCGTCGGTACTCGGGGCTCTCGTGGACATTTTTCATCACGTTGAAAAATCTTCACGAGTCTTCCCGAGCTTACCTGCCATTAGCGAGTCTTCCCGAGTACCTGCCGTTAGCGTTACGAGCCGCTAAGAGACGTCCCCGAGCTCCGACGTACCCGCTAAGTACATTCTCCGTGCTTACCACGAGTTTGATTTTTTTTTAAACTCGGGAGAGCTCTTAGATGGGGACAGGGCCATTACTCAGCAGGACAGGCAGCATCTCTGGAAAGAAGGAATGGGTGACGTTCCTGGTCGAGACCATTCTTCAGACTCCAGAGATGCTGCCGGACCCGCTGAGTTACCCCAGCACTTTGTGCCTTGTCTCAGATAATGGATATTGGAAAGAAGCCTCACTTGTTGCATCTGCCGCCACCATTCATAAGTATGGAAAACATATAACCTTCAGAATAAATTATCGCACTGTTTGATTTGAAGCACTGCAGTCCGATGCATCTGAAAAATCAAATGTGTAAACATCTTAAAGATTCATCTATAAATATTAATAGCGACATTCAATATCTGAAAATATTCCGTCAGAATGTGTGGAAAATTAAATTCTTCTTCTTCTCCGGCTTAATAAATTTGAATTATCACCAAGAGCACTGGGCAGAAGAAGAGGAATTTGCATTTATAGAATAACTTTCATGACATTAGTTTCCTCGAACTCCAAGTATATGAAGGAACTCCAGATGCTGTTTTAAACCAAAGATGGACACAAAAAGCTGGAGTAACTCAGCGGGAAAGGCAGCATCTCTGGAGAGAAGGAATGGGTGACGTTTAGGGTCGATCTATACCTTCACTCTATAGATGCTGCCTCACCCGCTGAGTTTCTCCAGAATTTTTGTCTACCGATTTTTCCAGCATCTGCAGTTCTTTCTTAAACGTGACGCTTCGGGTCAAGACACATCTTCAGACCCAAAACGTCACCCATTCCTTCTCTCCAGTGATGCTGCCTTTCCCGCTGAGTTTCTCCAGCATTTTTGTCTACAGCTGATTAATGGTTGGTGTGGACTCGGTGGGCCTGAGGGCCTGCTTGCATCCTAATAGCCCTGTCCCACGGTACAAGTTCATTCCAAGAGCTCTCCTGATGTTTAGAAAAAATCAAACTCGTGGTAAGCACGGAAAATGAACGTAGCGGGTACGTCGGAGCTCGGGGACGTCTCTTAGCGGCTCGTAACGCTAACGGCAGGTACTCTGGAAGACTCGCTACCGGCAGGTAAGCTCGGGAAGACTCGGGAAGATTTTTCAACGTGATGAAAAATGCCCACGAGAGCCCCGAGTACCGACGAGCGGCCATTACCGTAAATCTCCGAGTTCGAATCAGGGCAAACTCGGGAGAGCTCTTGGAATGAACTCGTACCGTGGGACAGGGCTTTAACTAAAATAAAGTAGGACAATAGTAAAGATTAAATGAGGGCAAATATTTAACGAGAAGAATATAAACAGGGTTCTAACCGAATGCTCTTCAGATGTTATTATAATGGAGAGGACAATGTTAATGTTGTAATTAAGGATGAACTGTGTGTGAAGTGTCGAACTTAATGAGCTTTGTAAATGACAATGAATTAGGGGTCCTAGTATCTTTGAAAGTGGATAACTGGTGAGTCCCCGATGAAATATATGGCACGCTAAAGTAGGAAATAAGAGAAAATTACAGAGGCCTAACCCATCAATTTACAATCGTCCCAAACTCCAGGCAGTCAAGTCAAGTCCATTTTATTTCTATAGCACATTTAAAAACAACTCTCGTTGACCAAAGTGCTTCACATCAGTGCAGGTACTAACGTGCTACATACAGTGGTACATAGATCGACAATACATTCATAGATACACACATACAGTGCTCCCTCAGAGGACCTGAAGAAAGGCTTGTGAGTAGAAACAGGCTTTAAGTCTAGACTTAAAGGAGTCGATGGAGGGGGCAGTTCTGATGGGAAGAGGGATGCTGTTCCACAGTCTAGGAGCTGCAACCGCAAAAGTGCGGTCGCCCCTGAGCTTACGCCTGGACCGCGGGATGTTCAGTAACCCCAAGTCGGCCGATCTGAGGGACCTGGAGGTGGTGCGGTGGGTCGGCAGACTTTTGATGTAGGTGGGGGCGAGCCCGTTAAGGGCTTTGTAAACATAACGGAGGATCTTGAAATTGATTCGGAACCGCACTGGGAGCCAGTGGAGAGAGGCCAGGATCGGGGTGATGTGGTCCCTTTTTCGGGTGCCCGTCAGGAGTCTCGCTGCGGCGTTTTGGACCAGTTGCAGGCGGGACAGGGATGATTGGCTGATGCCAGTGTGAAGGGAGTTGCAGTAATCGAGGCGGGAGGAGATAAATGTGTGGATGATCTTTTCGAGATCGTCAAATTGGAGGAATTGTTTTATTTTAGCTACCGTGCGAAGCTGGAAGAAGCTCGCTGTTACCACGGCATTGACTTGTTTGTCAAACTTCAACGCGGAGTCAAATATCACGCCAAGGTTTTTGACGTGAGGTTTGAGTAGTGGGGTGAGGCTTCCAAGGAAGGATGCTGAAAGTTCGAAAGATATTGTGTCTTTAGATAGAACAGGAAGAGATAAAAGAAGTAATTACAGGCTCTTTAGAGTAACTTCATTGGTGGGCAATGCACTGGAATCAATTTTCAGACAAAGAGTTTAAGGTAGACAAAAAGCTGGAGAAACTCAGCGGGACAGGCAGCATCTATGGAGCGAAGGAATGGGTGACGTTTCGGGTCGAGACCCTTCTTCAGACTGCAGGGCCTGTCCCACTTGGCCGTCATTTGCGCGTCACGCAGATGGCGCGCGAAGAGTTTGTACATCACAAAAACCTGGGACGCTGCGCGCGGCCACGCGTCACTGCCTATGTCACCGCGCATCACGTGCGTCATGACGCGTAAATTGTGGCGCGTAAATTACACGCAAATGACGGCCAAGTGGGACAGACCCTTAAGAGAGTATAAATCATTTAGAGAGAGACAGGTTAATCGGAGAGAGTCAGCGTGGGCTTGTCAAGGGCGGGTTTGCATCTATTCAACTGGACTACGTTTCTTCAGCTGATGATAAGGAGCGACGATGAGGACAATGTATTTTCATGTAGTTCACAGCGATTTAACCAAGGAGTTATAAAGGTCCCGCGTTACAGGCTGGTTAAAAATTAAAAGGGACATGGGAATGAAGGGGAGAATGGACCCAACGTTTGAACAGTGATGGGAATGGGGTGGTTACTAACAGGTGGCATGGTGGCGCAGCGGTAGAGTCGCTGCCTCACAGCGCCAGACACCCGGGTTCCATCCTGACCACGGGCGCTGTCTGTACGGAGTTTGCACGTTCTCCCCGTGACCGCGTGGGTTTTCTCCGGAAGCTCCGTTTTCTTCCCACACCCCAAACACGTGCAGGTTCGAGGGTTAATTGGCTTCTGTAAGTCGCTCCCAGTGTGCTGGATGTCAAACTGGGATAGCGTACAACTAGTGAACGGGTGATCGCTAGTCAGCACGGACTCGTTGGGCCGAAGGGCCTGTTTCCGCGCTGTATCTCTAAACTAACTGGTTTTGTCCTTGAAAAGATGTCACTTTTGGATTCCATAATGCTCAGTACTCTGGGGTACACAAAAAGCTGGAGAAACTCAGCGGGTGCAGCAGCATCTAAGGAGCGAAGGTGCTCAGTACTCTGGCAAGATTCTCTGCCACAGGAGGCAGTGGAGGCCAATTCACTGGATGCATTCAGGAGAGAGTTAGATTTAGCTCTTAGGGCTAACGGAATCAAGGGATATGGGGAGAAAGCAGGAACGGGGAGCTGATTGTGGACGATCAGCCGTGATCATATTGAATGGCCGTGCTGGCTCTATGATTGTGATTGATTGAAAGACATAGCATGCAATAAAAAAAAGCATATAATAACAGTTGTGGTTTAATAGCTTCAGGAAGCAGTGAAGAGTAATTTGATTTAGAAGACTCTTTGATTAGGAAATTATAGGAGTGTGCATTACCTTTATTACTGTAGGGATAAACTAATCACATTCTTCTGCTGTCATCTCACCGCCAATATTATTTGTAATAATATTTGTCTCCTTTTCTCTTTATTCCACTTGAATCAACAGTCGGTGAAATTGTTTTCAGTGTTTTTGTTCTATCAGTGTTTATTCTATCTGTAGAAGCTCCCAACACAAAACGCCACCAACCCATGTTCTCCACAGATGCTGCCTGACCCGCTGAGTTACTCCAGCACTCTGTGAAACGTCACCTATCCATGTTCTCCAGAGATGCTGCCTGACCCGCTGAGTTACTCCAGCACTCTGTGAAACGTCACCTATCCATGTTCTCCAGAGATGCTGCCTGACCCGCTGAGTTACTCCAGCACTCTGTGTCTTTTAACATGTTCGTGCTTCTGTGAGTGAGTGTGTGCATGTGTGTGAGTGTGCGCATGTGTGAGTGTGTGTGTGTGAGCACGTGTGTGGGTGAGTGTGTGTGTGAGTGTGGGTGAGTGTGTGTGTGTGAGCACGTGTGTGGGTGAGTGTGTGCTTGTATGTGTGTGAGTGTGTGTGAGTATGTGCGTGTGTGAGTGTGCATGTGTGAGTGTGTGTGTGTGAGTGTGTGTGTGTGTGTGAGTGTGCATGCGTGTGAATGTATGTGCGACTGTGTGCACGAGTGTGTGTGTGTGTGTGTGTGTGTGTGTGTGTGTGAGCGTGTGTGTGTGTGTGTGAGTGTGCATGCGTGTGAATGTATGTGCGACTGTGTGCACGAGTGTGTGTGTGAGTGTGTGTGTGTGTGAGTGTGTGTGTGAGACGCTGACTGCACTCTGAAAACATTTAATTTAGTATTTAATAAGAGATGTTGCCAGCGTGTATCTGTTTGCCAGGTGTTTAATTGCTTATATTTTTAACATGATTGAGTTGCCCTTCCATTCCACTTCTCCTCTGGGATTCCGAGCGTGGACAACTGTATCAAGCTGAGAAATAAACGGAGGTTGTCTCAGGTCCTAGTGCTCACCACGCATGAAGCAGAACGTAGTCCCCAGACATAGTAGCAACCTGCAGATGCTGGAATCCAGAGTTCAAACACAAACGTCTAGAGTTGTAACGGGTCTGACAGGAGGGAATACACAGCCGATGCTTCTGATTGGACGTTAAGCCAACAATCTGGGTGTCTGGGCGCAGCGGGTAGAACTGCTGCCCTACAGCGCCAGAGACCCAGGTTCGATCCTGACTTGTGACTGTGTGAGTTTTCTCCGGGTGCTATGGTTTCCTCCCACATTCCAAAGGTATGCAGGTTTGTAACATACAAATGTAGAAAATAAGTGCAGGAGTAGGCCATTCGGCCCTTCGAGCCAGCACCGCCATTCAATATGATCAAGGCTGATCATCCACAATCAGTACCCCTGTTCCTGCCTTCTCCCCATATCCCTTGATTCCACTAGCCCTAAGATCTAGATCCAATTTTCTCTTGCATGCAGGTTGGTAGGTTAATTGCCTTCTGTAAATTGTCCCTGGTGTATACGATGATCGCGGGTCAGCACAGACTCGGTGGGTGGAAGGGCCTGTTTCCATGCTGTACCTCTAAACTAAACGGGGAGTGTGCAGGAAGGTCCTGCAGATGCTGGTTTACACCAGAGATAGGCATCATTGGATAGGCTGGGTGAGTGGGCAAATGCATGGCAGATGCAGTATAATGTGGATAAATGTGAGGTTATCCACTTTGGTGGCAAAAATAGGAGGGTAGACTATTATCTGAATGGTGGAAAATTAGGAAAAGGGGAGATGCAACGTGACCTGGGTGTCATGGTACACCAGTCATTGAAAGTAGGCATGCAGGGGCAACAGGCAGTGAAGAAAGCAAATGGTATGTTAGCATTCATAGCGAAAGGATTTGAGTATAGGAGCAGGGAGGTTCTACTGCAGTTGTACAGGGTTTTGGTGAGACCACACCTGGAGTATTGCGTACAGTTTTGGTCTCCAAATCTGAAGAAAGACATTCTTACCATAGAGGGGGTACAAAGAAGGTTCACCAGACTGGGATGTCAGGACTTTCATATGAGGAAAGACTGGATAGTCTCGGCTTGTACTCGCTAGAATTTAGAAGACTGAGGGGGGATCTTACAGAAACTTACAACATTCTTAAGGGGTTGGATAGGCTAGATGCAGGAAGATTGTTCCCGATGTTGGGGAGGTCCAGAACAAGGGGTCACAGTCTAAGGATAAGGGGGAATTCCTTTAGGACCGAGATGAGGAAAACATTTTTCACAATGAGAGTGGTGAGTCTCTGGAATTCACTGCCACAGAAGGTAGTTGAGGCTAGTTCATTGGCTATATTTAAGAGGGAGTTATATGTGGCCCTTGTGGCTAAAGGGATCAGGGGGTATGGAGAGAAGGCAGGTACAGGATACTGAGTTGGATGATCAGCCATGATCATATTGAATGGCGGTGCAGGCTCGAAGGGCCTATTTTCTATGTTTCTATGTTTCTATAGACACAAAATGTTGGAGTAACTCAGCGGGACAGGTATAGGTGATGTTTTGGATCGAGACTCTTCTTCAGGCTGGAATGGACTGCGAGCTAGCATCAACCCGATGGGCTGAACAACTTCCTCCGATGTTGTGAGAAAACATGAGAAAGATTACTCCTTGCTGGAGTTTCATATGTGCAAATTGAATGGCATGTTTCCTCCATTAGAAAACTAACGATACATCATTGGTTGCAGAGACCTGGTCATGAAAGATGGAATATGAGTCTAAATTTTTCAGCCTTTCTCCTAAGTTATCAAAATGCGCTGCATAGTGGCGCAGCAGTAGAGGTACTGCCTCACAGCGTCAGGGAGCCGGGTTCGATCTTGACCACGAGTGCTTGTCAGTCCGTTTTCACCGTGACCTGCGTGGGCTTTCTCCGAGATCTTCGGTCTCCCCCCACACTCCAATGACGTGCAGGTTTGTAAGATAATTGGCTTTGGTACGTCCCGCGTGTGTGTAGGATTGTGTGAGTGTGCGGGGATCGCTGGTCGGCATGGACTGGGTGGGCCGAAGGGCCTGTTTCTGCGCTGTATCTCTAAACTAAACTCAACCTAACGAACCCAAAATTCAATATATGAATTCAATGGTGATCCAGGTCTGATTACACAATGACTTCACCATTGCAATATTAATGGCTAGAATATTGAGAATGTGCTCCTAGTATCAAAAACTAATTTGCACCCTATCGCTCTGAAAGTCTAATGGCCGGTACTTAAAATATTATTGTAATAATTTTCCTGTGTTAATGCTGCATACAGAGGATTGAAAACTGATTAAAAACAAACGCAACGCCAAGTGCAGTAAATCAAACTTCAGCTCCAGACTCCAGCGTAAATATTTATTGTCACTGCCCAGAGCAGAGTTAGTTCATTATGGAAATGTTAGGTTTTACCATGTGTTAATAACAGTAATCTCGTTCAGCTGAAACGGGATTTGATTAAGCTGTGCACTAAGTCGCCCTAATTGCTAAAACAATCACGGTTCCTTATCAGCGGGAAGAAGAGAAAGCTGGTTGCTCAATAAGGTTGTCTTGGCTGTATCCCGTTCAAAGGTTGGCTTGGCCTTGTCCAAGCTCATGTTATACCTCACGCTGCCTCGGCAAGCATAATCACAGACGAGTCTCACCCTGGCCACTCCCTCTTCTCCCCTCCCGTCAGGCAAAAACATAGAAACATAGAAAATAGGTGCAGGAGCAGGCCATTCGGCCCTTTGAGCCAGCACCGCCATTCAATATGATCATGGCTGATCATCCAACTCAGTATCCCGTACCTGCCTTCTCTCCATACCCCCTGATCCCTTTAGCCACAAGGGCCACATCTAACTCCCTCTTAAATATAGCCAATGAACTGGCCTCAACTACCTTCTGTGGCAGAGAATTCCACAGACTCACCACTCTCTGTGTGAAAAAAGATCTTCTCATCTCGGTCCTAAAAGACTTCCCCCTTATCCTTAAACTGTGACCCCTTGTTCTGGACTTCCCCAACATCGGGAACAATCTTCCTGCATCTAGCCTGTCCAACCCCTTAAGAATTTTGTAAGTCTCTATAAGATCCCCCCTCAATCTCCTAAATTTCAGCGAGCACAAGCCGAGTCTATCCAGTCTTTCTTCATATGGAAGTCCTGCCATCCCAGGAATCAGTCTGGTGAACCTTCTCTGTACTCCCTCTATGGCAAGAATGTCTTTCCTCAGATTAGGAGACCAAAACTGTACGCAATACTCCAGGTGTGGCCTCACCAAGACCCTGTACAACTGCAGTAGAACCTCCCTGCTCTTGTACTCAAGGCTTTGGTGATCATGGCTGATCATCCAAAATCAGTTCCCCGTTCCTGCTTCCCCCCCCCATATCCCTTGATTCCGTTAGCCCCAAGAGCTAAATCTAACTCTCTCTTGAAAACATCCAGTGAATTGGCCTCCACTGCCTTCTGTGGCAGAGAATTCCACAGATTCACAAATCTCTCTGGGTGAAAATGTTTTTCCTCATCTCAGTCCTCAAGCGGTACAGAAGTGTGAAAACGCACACCTCCAGATTCAGGGACAGTTTCTTCCCAGCTGTTATCAGGCCACTGAACCACCCTACCACAACCAGAGAGCAGTGCTGAACTACTATCTACCTCATTCAGGACCCTCGGACTATCTTTCATTGGACTTCATACACAAGATGCTGGAGTAACTCAGCGCGACAGGCAGCATCTCACGATAGAAGGAATGGGTGACGTTGCGGGTCGAGACCCTTCCTCAGACTTTCTTCAGATCAGACTTTACTGGCTTTACCTCGCACTAATCGTTATTCCCTTATCAGCTATCTGTACACTGTGAACGGCTCGATTGTAATCATGTATTGTCTTTCTGCTGACTGGTTAGCACACAGCTAAAGGTTTTCACTGCACCACCATACACGTGACAATAAACTAAACTGAACTGTAGCCAAAGCAAAGTGAGTCTGAAGAAGGGTCTCGACCCGAAACGTCGCCTATCTCCTTCGCTCCTTAGATGCTGCTGCACCCGCTGAGTTTCTCCAGCTTTTTGTGTACCCTGTAGCCAAAGCAAAGGCCAGCATGATCGAGGGCAGCCACAGCGGTAGAGTTGCTGCCTCACAGCGCCAGAGACCCAGTTTCGATCCTGACTACGGGTGCTGTCTGTACGGAGTTTGCACGTTCTCCCCGTGACCTGCGTGGGTTGTCTCCGAGATCTTCGGTTTCCTCCCACACTCCAAAGACGTACAGGTTTGTAGGTTAATTGGCTTGGAGTAAATGTAAAATTGTGTGTAGGATAGTGTTAATGAGCGGGGATCGCTGGTCCGAAGGGCCGAAGGGCCTGTTTCCTAAACTAAACTAAATTACATTAAATAACTTGAAAAAGTTGTGTTTTTTTTCAATTAGACCAAATGAACTTTAAAACAAACAAATGAATTCCTTAATATTCCCTGTTTGATGGAACTCTGTTAGTGAAGTAATCTTTTCAATTAACTGAGTATTATCTTAACAAACTCAACTTCAAAAGGAGGATTACGTGAAGAGAACATTTCTAATTCCCTTCAGCAACCCAATCGAAGTTGAAGCTCCTGCAGTTTGGACGTCACGCTTCCAGCTGCCTGGACTCTTAACTCCTGGAATTGACACCAGTTACGTCTCTCAGCCGCTCCACCCCCCCCCCCCCCCCCCCCCCCTTTATGAGTGTAAATTGTCCCTAGTGTGTGTAGGAGAGTGTTAGTGTGCCGGGATCGCTGGTCGGTGCGGACTTGGTGGGCCGAAGGGCCTGTTTCCGTGCTGTATCTCTAAACTAAACTAAACTAAACCAAATAATGATCCAGGTATTTTTTTTTTTTAAAGAAGGAACTGCAGATGCTGGAGAATCGAGGGTACACAAAAATGGAGAAACTCAGCGGGTGCAGCAGCATCTAAGGAGCGAAGGAGATAGGCGACGTTTCGGGTCGAGACCCTTCTTCAGACTGGTCAGGGATCAGGGAAACGAGAGATATAGACGGTGATGTGGAGAGATAAGGAACAATGAGTGAAAGATATGCAAAAAAAGTATCGGTGATAAAGGGAACAAGCCATTGTAAGCTGTTTGTGGTGTGAAAATGAGAAGCTGGTGCGACTAGGGTGGGGAGAGATAGAGATAGAGGGAATGCCAGGGCCCGAGGGCTGAGGGAGAGGTGGGAAGGGGAGGAGACAGCAAGGGTTAACAGAATTGAGAAAATTCAATATTCAAGCCCAAAGGATGCAGACTCCCCAAGCGGAATATGAGGTGCTGTTCCTCCAGCTTGCGGTGTTGCTCACTCTGGCCGTGGAGGAGGCCCAGGACCGAGAGGTCGGATGTGGAATGGGAGGGGGAGTTGAAGTGCTGAGCCACCGGGAGGTCGGGTTGGTTATTGCGGACCGAGCGGAGGTGTTCGGCGAAACGATCGCCAAGCTTCCGCTTGGTCTCACCGATATAGATCATCTGGCATCTGGAGCAGCGGATGCAGTAGATGAGGTTGGAGGAGGTGCAGGTGAACCTCTGTCGGACCTGGAAGGACTGCTTGGGTCCCTGAAAGGAGTGGAGGGGGGAGGTGAAGGGACAAGTGTCACCGATACTTTTTTGCATATCTTTCACTCATTGTTTCCTTATTTCTCCACATCACTGTCTATATCTCTCGTTTCCCTGATCCCTGACCAGTCTGAAGAAGGGTCTCGGCCTGAACGTCGCCTATCTCCTTCGCTCCTTAGATGCTGCTGCACCCGCTGAGTTTTCTCCAGCTTTTTGTGTACCCCTAATGATCCAGGTAATCCACTTTCCTCCCACACTCCAGCGGCGTGCAGGTTTTAGAAATTTAAAATTGCCCCTTGTAGTTTAGGGACAGAGCATGGAAACAGGCCCTTCGGCCCACCGAGCCCCAGTGCTGACCAGCGATCCCCCTACACACTAGGGACAAATTATTACTGAAGCCAATTGTCCTGGGGAAGCAGGGGACTATTTGACATTTTGGGAGCCTATGGGCTTTGCCCTTGTTGATGGAGAAGTCATGGGAAGATGTTGGTGGAGGTGACCAACGGCAGTGCGTACCGATGATGGTGCAGACTAGCGGCATGAAGGGATGACTCATCAAACGTAACGTAACAGGCCGTCCTTAGAGTCACCATTGGCCCCCATTTCCTGTTCTCACAAGTTCACACAAGTTCTAGGAGTAGAATTAAGCCATTTGGCCCATCGAGTCTACTCCGCCATTCATCATGGCTGATCTCTGCCTCCTAATCCCATTTGCCTGCTTCCTGCTCACAACCCTTGACGCCCGTTCTAATCAAGAATTTGTCTATCTCTGCCTTAAAAATACCCACTGACTTGACCTCCAGAGCCCTCCGTGGCAATGAGGTCAGGATCGAACCCGGCTCTCTGGCGCTGCGAGACGGTGGCTCTGTGTATAGCTTGACTACTTGTGTATAGTATTGGAAGGAACTGCAGATCCTTGTTTACACTGAAGACATCCTGGCCACACACTCATCTCTCCTCCGCCCTCAGGTAGAAGGTACAGGAGCCTGAAATCTGCAACAACCAGGTTCAGGAATAGCTACTTCCCCACAGCCATCAGGCTATTAAACTCAACTCAAACAAAACCTGAACTTTAATTAGCCTGCTGCACTTTATATGCTTAATGATGTGTGTATATATATATTCAATGGTATATGGACACACTGATCTGTCCTGTATTTATTTATGACTGCAATATTCTGTTGTGCTGAAGCAAAGCAAGAATATCATTGTCCTATCTGGGACACACGATAATAAACTCTCTTGAATCTTGAATCTTGAGATAGATACAAAATGCTGGAGTAACTCAGCGGGTGAGGCAGCATCTATGGAGCGAAGGAATAGGTGACGTGTCGGGTCGAGACCCTTCTTCAGACTGATGTGGGGGGAGGGGGGGGGGGAAGAAGGAAGGAAGAGGCAGAGACAGTGGGCTGTGGGAGAGCTGAGAAGGGGAGGGGAAGGAGGGAGAAAGCAAGGACTACCTGAAATTGGAGAAGTCAATGTTCATACCGCTGGGGTGTAAACTACCCAAGCGAAACATGAGGTGCTGCTCCTCCAATTTGCGGTGGGACTCACTCTGGCCATGGAGGAGGCCCTGGACAGAAAGGTCGGATTCGGACTGGGAGGGGGAGTTGAAGTGCTGAGCCACCGGGAGATCAGGTTGGTTATTGCAAACTAGTATGATCTGTTTTCATTAGATAGCACGCAAACAAAAGCTTTTCACCGTGCCCTGGTACAGATGACAGTAATAAACAAATACCAAATTCCAAATACATCACATGTCCTATAAAAAACTGTTCTTGTGTCCTGTAAATGGATGCTATGCATAATCAGTGCTTGTTTAAGAAGGAACTGCAGATGCTGGAAAATCGAAGGTAGACAAAAGTGCTGGGGAAACTCAGCGGGTGAGGCAGCATCTATGGAGCGAAGGAAATAGGCAACGTTTCGGGCCGAAACCCTTCATCAGTATATAATCAGAGCTGTGATGGAAGCTGCAATGCCTGGTGAGTTGTGTACACATGCTCCATCGCAGCATCTATTTATATTGGCTTGATGGTGATAATCTATTACTAGTCCCTTTTGAGTGTCACTGCGGAAGCATTTCCGAGAGAGGCCAGATAAAGGCATAGGTGGGAGCAAGGCCCGAGTTGTGAAACAAAGTGATCTTTATTGTGTTGTACAGAGAACATCTCACCTGGGACTGGGGAGGGTTCTCCCAGAGTTCTATATCTATACCAGGGCGTCCCGCCAAACACAGCCTCGAGAAGCTGCCAGTCCGAGGGTCGAAGGTTCACCCAGTAAGTGGCCTAACCACCAGGTGGCATCACAAGGTCAGAAAATACTTGGGTCGCGATGATAAAACATGAATCAATCAAATTAATGTTCAACTTTATCGATTTAGAAACATAGAAACATAGAAAATAGGTGCAGGAGTAGGCCATTAGGCCCTGCCAGCCAGCACCGCCATTCAATACGATTTTGGCTGATCATCCCACATCCCTTGATTCCGTTAGCCCTAAGAGCTAAATCTAACCCTCCCTTGAAAACATCCAGTGAATTGGCCTCCACTGCCTTCTGCGGCAGAGAATTCCACAGATTCACAACTCTCTGGGTGAAAACGTTTTTCCTCATCTCAGTCCTAAATGGCTTACCCCTTATTCTTAAACTGGTTCTGGACTCCCCCCACATTGGGAACTTTTCTCCTGCATCTAGCCTGTCCAATCCCTTAAGAATTTTATATGTTTCTCTAAGATCCCCTCTCATTCTTCTAAATGCAAGTGCGTTCCATTCTTTTTTTTTTTTGTTTAATATTTTTATTAGAAGCATTACATATTATCTAAGGTACAACAGCACTTCAAATGCAAGTCAGACTTAACACAGATGTTGTATGGATATTACGGGATAATTTATATCTGCTACTGTTTTTGATTTTTTTTTGGGAAGGTAAGGGAGTGAAAAAAAAGGTAAAAGTATAAATCATTAATCAAGACGTTGAATAATAATGATTATATAACAAAAACATACAAAGTAAAAAAGAAAAGATAAACAAGAAAAATAAAAAAAAATGAAAACAATTATTATATAATTAAAATTTAAATAAAATAATCTTTACATTGAATGGAACAGTTTCATATAACAATATCTCTTGAGACATGTATACAGATCCCAATACTTTTTTCATCTAATCCTACACCAGGGTACGTATTGAGTTACGGTGCTGAGCTCAGCTACCCCTTTAAGTAATCAATGAATGGAGACATATTTGTTCAAAAATGTTTCAATATTTGTCCATTAGAACCAAACCTAATTCTCTCCAAATGCAATGACTCTGAACATTTCCACAGTCCTCATTTTGATTGTGGGGATCAATGTTCCCTTCCAGAATTTTAATATTAATTTTTTTCCAATTATCAAACAGTAATCAAGAAAATTTCTTTGACTTACTGTTAATATTAAGCTTGAGTCAGGGACTCCTAATATTAGTAACTTTAGATCAGGTCCAATTTAGTTTTAAGAACCTCAGAGATGATTCCAAAAATATCAGCCCAATAACTATTAAGTTTTATGCATGTTACAAAACTATGCGTTAAGTTGGCTTCAAAATTCTGACATTTATCGCAAATAGAAGAAATGTTAGGAAAAATTCTATTTAATTTTGTTTTTGAGTAGTGTAATCTATGTATTACTTTAAATTTTACCAAAGTATGTCTGGCATTTAATGAGGATCGGTGTATACGTTGTATACTTTCTTCCCAAGTGTCTTTCATTATAGATAGACCTATTTCATTTTCCCATATCTGTCGGTTGTTGGGACTTCCCTATCCAAAAGAGTATTATATATGCACGCTATTAATTTTTCTGTATTTGGGTGCTTGTTAAGCCACTCATCCAATAATCCTGGCTCTCTATTCTTATAGTCTTCAGTCGTTCCATTCTTTCATCGTATGTCAGTCCCACCATTCCGGGAATTAACCTGGTGAACCTACGCTGCACTCCCTCAATAGCAAGAATGTCCTTCCTCAAATTAGGGGACCAGTTTTGCACACAATACTCCAGGTGTGATCTCACCAGGGCCCTGTACAACTGCAGTGGGACCTCCTTGCTCCTCTACTCAAATCTCCTTCAAGTAGAAGTCAAGTCAAGTCACATTTATTTCTATAGCACATTTAAAAAACAACTCTCGTTGACCAAAGTGCTTTACATTTGTTATAAGAGCAGTATACACAAGCAGGCTACATACATATATACAAATAGCCCTCTCTCAGAGGACGTCAGGAAAGGCTTGGGAGAACAGATACTTTTTAGACTAGACTTAAAGGAGTCGATGGAGGGGGCAGTTCTAATGGGGAGGGGGATGCTGTTCCACAGTCTAGGAGCTGCGACCGCAAAGGCGCGGTCGGTCGCCCCTGAGCTTATGCCTAGACCGCGGGATGTTCAGTAACCCCAAGTCGGCCGATCTGAGGGACCTGGAGGTGGTGCGGTGGGTGAGCAGACTTTTAATGTAGGTGGGGGCAAGCCCATTGAGGGCTTTGTAGACAAAGAGGAGGGTCTTGACATTTATTCGGAACCGCACAGGGAGCCAGTGGAGAGAGGCCAGGATCGGGGTGATGTGGTCCCTTTTTCGGGTGCCCATCAGGAGTCTCGCTGCGGCGTTTTGGACCAGTTGCAGGCGGGACAGGGAAGATCGGCTGATGCCAGTGTAGAGGGAGTTGCAGTAATCGAGGTGGGAGGAGATAAATGTTGGATGATCTTTTCGAGGTCATCAAACTGGAGGAATTGTTTTATTTTAACTATCGTCCGAAGTGGAGAGAGGCTCGCTGTTACCACGGCATTGACTTGTTTGTCAAACTTCAACGCTGAGACAAACATCACGCCAAGGTTTTTGACGTGAGGTTTGAGTAGTGGGGTAAGGCTTCCAAGGCAGCCTGCTATTGTTTTGATTGAGGCCGAGGGGCTGAGAAGGATGACCTCAGACTTACTCTCGTTTAGTTGGAGGACGTTCTGGGCCATTTATATCCTCGAGGCAGCGGGTAAGGTTAAGCAGATTTGATTGTTTTTTGGGCTTCAGGGGGAGGTACAGTTGTGTATCGTCTGCGTAGCAATGGAAGGAAATGGAAGGTACAGGAGCCTGAAGACTGCAACGTCCAGGTTCAGAAACAGCTTCTTCCCCACAGCCATCAGGCTATTGAACTCAACTCAAACAAAACTCTGAACATTAATAGTCGATTATCTGTTTATTTGCACTTTATCTGTTTTATTTATTCATGTGTGTATATATTTATACAATGGTATATGGACACACTGATCTGTTCTGTATTCATGCCGTCTATATTTTGTTGTGCTGAAGCAAAGCAAGAATGTCATTGTCCTATCTGGGACACACGACAATAAACTCTCTTGAATCTCTCTTGAATCTTGAATCCTCTCTCTATGAAGACCAACATGCCATTTGCTTTCTTCACTGCCTGCTGTACCTGCATAATTTTAGTATAGATAGGATCTTCAATACTGATAGAAACTAAATGCTGGAGTAACTCAGCGGGACAGGCAGCATCTCTGGAGAGACGGAATGGCATCTGCAGTTCTACACATCTTCTGCCCTGAGTCTAATCATTAATTTAACGCGCACGGTTGAATTTATGACTGGAGACTTGTTTCACCCTCTTCGACAATAGTCTCATTTTTTTTAAATAGTTTTATCTGTGGAGTCCTTTCCCTGAACATATAAATTCTTGCCATAGCGGGAGTACAGAGAAGGTTCACCAGACTGATTCCTGGGATGGCAGGACTTCCATATGAAGAAAGACTGGATAGACTTGGCTTGTACTCACTGGAATTTAGGAGATTGAGGGGGGATCTTATAGAGACTTACAAAATTCTTAAGGGGTTGGACAGGCTAGATGCAGGAAGATTGTTCCTGATGTTGGGGAGGTCCAGAACAAGGGGTCACAGTTTAAGGATAAGGGGGAAGTCTTTTAGGACCGAGATGAGAAAAACATTTTTCACACAGAGAGTGGTGAGTCTGTGGAATTCTCTGCCACAGAAGGTAGTTGAGGCCAGTTCATTGGCTATATTTAAGAGGGAGTTAGATGTGGCCCTTGGGGCTAAAGGGATCAGGGAGTATGGAGAGAAGGCAGGTACAGGATACTGAGTTGGATGATCAGCCATGATCATATTGAATGGCGGTGCAGGCTCGAAGGGCCGAATGGCCTACTCCTGTACCTATTTCCTATGATTCTGTTTCTAACTCACGTTTTCTCAAGAGTAAAGACTCATGATTTTGCAACATTGCTATTTTTACAACCTGCGGCCAGACGCCACCTGCACTGTATATATTTGAAAGAGATTCCAAAACAAAACGGGCAGGTATTTGTATAAACCGATAATATGTACCCGCGCCGAACTGTACAAGTCCAGTAATTAAACATATTTTAGTCAAGTATATTGCTTATATTTTTTAAGTGTTCATTATTTTTTACATTAAAATCAACTCATGGGAGTTACATGTGTAGGAAGGAACTGCAGGTGCAGGTTTAAACCGAAGATAGACACACAATGCTGGAGTAACTCAGCGGGACAGGCAGCATCTCTGGAGAGAAGGAATGGGCGACGTTTCAGGTCGAGACCCTTCTTCAGGCCACAGAGTAGGTTGATTCACACACACACACACTCACACACACACACTCACACTCACACTCACGCACACACACACACACACACACTCACACTCACGCACACACCCACACACATGCACAAGACATACACACACACAGCACACACACACACACACACACACGCACAGACACACATACACACGCACACACACACACACATACACATACACACCACACACATACACACACACACACACACACACACACATAGACACGCACAGACATGAACACACACATACACACATACACACACATACACACGCACAGACATACACACACCCACACACACATACATACCATTTGTAATCACAGGAATAGACATACAAATGCATGCAACACACATGCACAACACGATAAACATACAACACGCATGCCCATACACACATATTTACACGGATGTAGATTCATTTAAATATGATGTTGGGGACGGTGCGTAATTAAAACCTATTTGCTTCTGCTAAGACGGTATACCAGAGGGAGTTCTGTAATCCGTGACTGTGCTTGCTGTTTTCTGGGTGGGATAGATCCAGGTTTCCCGGGATACAGCTGGCAGCTTCCCCAACATCCTTCGGCAGATGTGGTCTTGTGATTTGAGCCCTCCTCCAGCCAGCCATTATTCCAATCCTTCGTTTTGCTTTCCAGAGCATCTGTTCCCTGGAACAAATCCCCTACTTAACGCCGGGGACAGTCCCAGTCGATGTCGGAAGCCAGCGCTGCACTAGTTTTTACAGATGCAATTAAAAATGTTACTTGCGCTGCGAGACCAAAATAATTGAGTTTCACGTTTGTTATTGTTGTCAGGAAGACCAGGAATATTTACCTAAAAACCATACACTGTTCCAGAATAAGTTGGGAGGGCCGGGCACAATAAGCGTAATTCTTCACGTTAATCCATAAGACCTGGGCTCAGGTCACATGTGAAAGGGACTATCACAGAGGTTAGCCTCAGGTCACGGCACCCCTTTGCCACACAAGGCCAAGACCTGCTCTGCACAACACCGGCTGACGCTTCTAAGGCTGCCTGGGTCAAGACGAGATGGAGAGACCAGTGGAAGTCAGCGGAACCATCTAGGCTACACCATTACATCGATGACCCCATGGACGTCCCCGGCCAGGACCTGCCCCGAAAGCAGTGGACAACCCTCAACCGCTCAAGGCCGCTGTGGAGTAGCGATGAAGAGGTGGTGCCTCGTGGACAGCGAGCGCCTCCTGCGAGTGTGGGGACCCAACACAGACACTGGAGCACATCGTCACCCCAAACACCGGCCAACGAATGGCGAACGAGGTCTGATTGACCTGGACGATGACACGTTGGCCTGGCTCACCTCAACGGAGCTGCAGGTCTAAAAGACATACTACAGAAGAAGAATACAAGTAGCCATCTGAAGAAGGGTCTCGACCCGAAACGTCACGTATTCCTTCGCTCCATAGATGCTGCCTCACCCGCTGAGTTTCTCCAGCATTTTTATCTGCCTTCGATTTTTCCAGCATCTGCAGTTCCTCCGTAGACAAGTGGCCATGGTCTCCAAGCCTGTAGCCTGAATCTGAAGCCTCGACCCCACTCAAACATAAAATATAATCCATGCCATTTTGTTTGTGCTACTGAATATAATTTGGCTCCAACCTCAAGCCATCTGCTCAGATGGGCAAACCCAAAAATGATTCCTAGTTTTCTCAGGATATGGAATTTGATTGCTGCTGCTGCTAATTGCGTAGTATTATAACTGAATTCAAAAAACAAATTGCAATTAGACAAAAATACTTCATTAGCAACACAGCAATGTTCAATGTCTTTTCAAAAGAAAGGGCACATATTTATGCAGCTTGACAACCTCGAGACTACTTGACTGCAACATGTTATTTTCGCTGTTGGATCATTTCTATTCCTGCCACTTCAGTTCCAATGACAACAACTGCATTTCAGGGTGACACAGTGGCACAGAGATGCTGGTTCGATCCTGACTGCGGGCGCTTTCTGTGCGGAGTTTGTACGTTCTCCTCGTGGGTTTTCTCCAGGTGCTCCGGTTTCCCCCGACACTCCAAAAATGTGTGTCTCCAAAACAAAAAAAAAACGTAAAAACAGATTTGATGAACCAAATAGCCTAATTCTGATTCAATGTCTTATGAAAGTGAACTGATGTTCGTCACTGCTATGTAGAAATGTTGACTTGCTTACCTTTGTGGGTCAGCGCTTAAGGCTTTCACTGAAGTTGACTATTTTATTGATTTGGAGAGTTGAACAGAATCAGAAGATAGACACAAAAAGCTGGAGTAACTCAGCGGGACGGGCAGCATCTCTGGCGAGAAGGCATGGGTGACGTTTCGTGTCGAGACCCTTCCTCAGACTGGTTCGTGATAAGGGAAAGGAGAGATATAGACGGCGATGTGGAGAGATAAAGAACGATGAATGAAAGGTATGCAAAAATGTAACGATGATAAAGGAACCAGGCCATTGTTAGCTGTTTGTTGGGTGAAACATAGAAACATAGAAAATATAGAAAATAGGTGCTGGAGGAGGCCATTCGGCCCTTTGAGCCAGCACCGCCATTCATTTTGATCGTGGCTGTTCGTCCCCAATCAATAACCCGTGCCTGCCTTCTCCCCATATCCCTTGAAAACAAGAAGCTGGTGCGACTTGGGTGGGGGAGGGATGGAGAGAGAGGGAATGCCGGGGCTACCTGAAGTTAGACAAAGCACAAAGGACATTTATTATCACATACACCAATTGGTGTCGTGAAATTTGACTTGTCATTGCAGCTCACAGATAAAGATAAAACACAACATCAAAGAATTTAACAGTAAACATAAAAACATCCCCCCACAATGTTTCCCGCTGTGGGGGAAGGCAGCAAAGTCCAGTCCCATCCCCAGTTCACCCATAGTCGGGCCTATTGAGGCCTCTGCAGTCGGTGCTGCGGCAGCCCGATGCTTCAGGCCCTCTCACTGGATGGTGAAGTTCTGGTGTTGGGTGAACACTCTCAGCAGCTCCCGAGGTCCACTGGGCTGTAAGGCGCCCAAGCGAAATATGAGATGCTGTCGCACCAATTTGCGTTTAGCCTCACTCTGACAATGGAGGGAACCTGGGACAGAAAGGTCTGCGTAGGAATGGGAAGGAGAATCAGTGTCAGGCTAAAGAGGGAAGGTTGAAGCACAAATTGCTCCTGACTCTCTTGCGAGGATTTCTTTGTTATGCCAGTATGAGTGAGTAGATAAGTGTACATGTTCTTGGAAAGAATCAGCCTTTGACTGATTGCTGGCTAGAATATCCAGAGCAGACGTGCTTAATTTATATTTTCAGAGAATGATCAGAAAAAAGATTCTTGCTCTCTCTCTTGCTGAATAATTTGCCTGCAGCAACCCGTCTCATTAATGGATAATACACGAGTAAATTGGACCAGGTAGAAACAGTAAAATTCTAACCACATCATGCTTGTAACATTGCAATTGCTTGGATTTCAATTGTCTTTGAGCTTGTGGTATTGTACAAGCTATATCGCCATCATTTATTTAAACGACCTCGACTGCTTTTCCAATCACAACACATTAGCAAGGAATTGTAAGCATCTTACTTACCACGGATTGTAAAGTCCAGGGCAATGGACAATGAGAAGGAGGAAGGTTTAAGAAGGAACTGCAGATGCTGGAAAATCGAAGGTAGACAAAAATGCTGGAGAAACTCAGCGGGTGAGGCAGCATCTATGGAGCGAAGGAAATAGGCAACGTTTCGGATCAAAACCCAAAGGGTTCCATCTATGAAGGAAATAGGCAACGTTTCGGGTCGAAACCCAAAGGGTTTCGCCCCGAAACGTTGCCTATTTCCTTCGCTCCATAGATGCTGCCTGGCCCGCTGAGTTTCTCCAGCATTTTTGTCTAAGAAGGAGTAATGGGTGTTTTTTACCAGTGATCACAATGATCATTTTTGCACGAATCACAAAACTCGGGCAATCCTAATAAACGGACTTGGAGCGCATCATATGACGAGCACTGCACCTACGGCACGAGGTCAAGGGTGGAGCGTTCACGTCGATCGCGGCCCTGGTTCCACCAACCTTTCCACCGCCACGCACCAGAAGCGCGAGACGGACAACGTTGCACGCAGATGCCGAGAAGTGCGCTCAGCTCTGGCCGAACTATTTCTCGTCTTGAGATGTGGACTCGACAAGAAGAAGAAGACCTACGACATATATATTTTTACTGGGAATCCCATTTTCGATGTGGATAGGACTCTCATTGTTACCCTTGCGAAGACACACAACTGATCTTTAATAGGATGAGGTTTAAATTTAGGGACAGTTTCTTCCCAGCTGTTATCAGGCAACTGAATCTTCCTACCACAACCAGAGAGCAGTGCTGAACTACTATCCACCTCTTTGGTAGACCTCGGATATCCTTGATCGGACTTTGCTGGCTTCACCTTCCACTAAACATTATTCCCGCATCATGTATCTATCTACTCACTGCAAATGGATCGATTGTAATCATGTATAGTCTTTCCGATGGCTGGATAGCACGTAACAAAGAAGGCAGGAGAATGGGGAGGGAGAGATAGATCAGCCATGATTCGGATTTCAGTACAGGAGCAGGGAGGTTCTTCTGCAGTTGTACAGGGCCTTGGTGAGGCCACACCTGGAGTATTGCGTATAGTTTTGGTCTCCTAATCTGAGGAAAGACATTCTCGCCATAGAGGGAGTGCAGAGAAGGTTCACCAGACTGATTCCTGGGATGTCAGGACTTTCACATGAAGAAAGACTGGATAGACTCGGCTTGTACTCGCTAGAACTTTGAAGATTGAGGGGGGGTTTTATAGGAACTTACAAAATTCTTAAGGGGTTGGACAGGCTAGGTGCAGGAAGATTGTTCCCGATGTTGGGGAAGTCCAGAACAAGGGGTCACAGTTTAAGGATAAGGGGGAAGTCCTTTAGGACCGAGATGGGAAAAACATTTTTCACACAGAGAGTGGTGAATCTGTGGAATTCTCTGCCACAGAAGGTAGTTGAGGCCAGTTCATTGGCTATATTTAAGAGGGAGTTAGATGTGGCTCTTGTGGCTAAAGGGATCAGGGGGTATGGAGAGAAGGCAGGTACGGGATACTGAGTTGGATGATCAGCCATGATCATATTGAATGGCGGTGCAGGCTCGAAGGGCCGAATGGCCTACTCCTGCACCTATTTTCCATGTGTCTATGTTTCTATGATTGAATGGCAGAGTAGACTTGATGGGCCAAATGGCCTAATTCTACTCCTATGATCTTACGATCATAAGGTTCGACATCATTCAATGGCGAAAGATGAAAAGTCTACTGCTCACTACTATCCCAAGGCTCACTCTAAGTTCCTTTGTGCCGTCCAGATTTTCATCCCAAACTGAAGCACTACATGTTGGCACAGGTCACAATAATAGAATCATAGAGTCTTACAGCATGGAAACAGGCCCTTTGGCCCAACTTGCCCACACCAGCCAACATGTCCCATCGACACTGGTCACACTTGCCTGTGTTTGGCCCATATTCCTCCAAACCTGCCCCATCCATGTACCTGTTTCCAGATGTTGCGATAGTCCCAGCCTCAACTACCTCCTCTGGCAGCTCGTTCCATACACCCACCACCCTTTGTGTGAAAAAGTTACTCCTCAGATTCCTATTAAATCTTTTCCCCTTCACCTTAAACCTATGTCCCCTGGTCCTCGATTCCCCTACTCTGGGCAAGAGACTCTGTGCATCTACCCGATCTATTCCTCTCATCTAAAAAAAAATCACCCCTCATCCTCCTGCGCTCCAAGGAATAGAGTCCCGGCCTACTCAACCTCTCCCTGTAGCTCACACCCTCTAGTCCTGGCAACATCCTCATTAATCTTCTCTGCAAACTTTCCAGTTAGGCAACATATTATATTGGACTTTATGTAATAAAAATAAAAATCTTTAAACTGCAATGTCCTCTAATGAGATCCTAGCTCAAAATATCCAAATTTAGACTATCATTAGTTTCTCCAGGTTTAATGGTTTTTCTGAACTCATTATTATGAAAATGATCAAATTATTAGACACTCCTGAAACAGATTATTAGGTGGAATAATACATCAATTACAAACAATGATATATACAGACAGCTCTACGGCCCTGTCCCACTTAGGAAACCTGAACGGAAACCTCTGGAGACTTTGCGCCCCACCCAAGGTTTCCGTGCGGTTCCCGGAGGTTTTTGTCAGTCCCCCTACAGGTCAAAAATGGTTTCCGCTTCTTCTATCTTCCCGGCGATCATTTCAAAAAATTCAAACCCGGCCGCGACTAACAATAGGTTGCCGTTTTGAAAATCGTAACTTTTTTTTGTTGAAGCCGGTTGCGATGCTAGTTGAAGGTGGTTGCCGGAGGTTGCAGGTAGTGGAAGGTAAGACCTTTTTTTCACCCAGTTTTATTCCACCAGGGAGGTCTTACGTTTCACTTTTTTGAAGATCATAACTGATACTGATTGGGGATGATCAGCCATGATCACATTGAATGGCGGTGTTGGCACGAAGGGCCAAATGGCCTACTCCTGCACCCATTGTCTATTGTCTATTGATAGGAGTAGAATTAGGCCATTCGGCCCATCAAGTCTACTCCACCATTCAATCATGGCTGATCTATCTCTCCCTCCTAACCCCATTCTCCTGCCTTCTCCCCATAACCCCTGACACCCGCACTAATCAAGAATCTATCTATCTCTGCCTTAAAAATATCCACTGACTTGGCCTCCACAGCCTTCTGTGGCAAAGAATTCCACAGAGTCACCACCCTCTGACTAAAGAAATTTCTCCTCATCTCGTTCCTAATTCTGAGGCTACGACCTGTGGAATTCTTTGCCACAGAAGGCAGTCGAGGCCAAAGGAAGACACAAAATGCAGGAGTAACTCAACGAGTGAGGCAGCATCTCTGGAGAGAAGGAATGGGCGACGTTTCGGGTCGAGACCCTCTTCAGGCTGTGAAGGCCGAGTTGATGGATATATTTAAGGCAGAGATAGTTAGATTCTTGATTAGTACGGGTGTCAGGGGGAGAAGTCGAGTCACTTTTATTTCTATAGCACATTTAAAAAACAACTCTCGTTGGCCAAAGTGCTTTACATTGGTGGAGGTACTAATGTTATACAGCAGTGGTTCATAGATTAAGTACAGACATAAATACATACATATAGCCCTCCCTCAGAGGACGTCAAGAAAGGCTTGGGAGTAAAGATGAGTTTTAAGTCTCGACTTAAAGGAGTCGATGGAGGGGGCAGTTCTGATGGGAAGAGGGATGCTGTTCCACAGTCTAGGAGCTGCAACCGCAAAGGCGCGGTCGGTCGCCCCTGAGCTTACGCCTGGACCGCGGGATGTTCAGTGACCCCAAGTCGGCCAATCTGAGGGACCTGGAGGTGGTGCGGTGGGTGAGCAGACTTTTGATGTAGGTGGGGGCGAGCCCGTTAAGGGCTTTGTCAACATAAAGGAGGATCTTGACATTTATTCGGAACCGCACTGGGAGCCAGTGGAGAGAGGCCAGGAACGGGGCGATGTGGTCCCTTTATCGGGTGGCCGTCAGGAGTCTCGCTGCGGCGTTTTGGACCAGTTGCAGGCGGGACAGGGAAGATTGGCTGATGCCAGTGAGAATGGGGTTAGGACGGAGAGATAGATCAGCCAAGATTGAATGGCGGAGTAGGGACCTGATGGGCTGAATGGCCTCATTCTGCTCCTATCACTTATGACCCTTTAACCTTGTGCCATTTCCACACTGGGGATAAAATTCATAATCTAAGTTTCATTCTCTCTAGAGCAAACACATCAAGACACTGAAGATTTATAGTAAGATCTAAATATTCATGTTATGTTTGAAACTTCCTAAAACTAGTTGAAAGTGCCCCAAATGTTGCAGATTACACTGCTAAATGAACTGACATAACAAACGGATTTGTGTTATGGCCTCATTAACTGCAAAGTGTACCACAATTAGATAAAACTGTCTGCACAAAATACAGAAATAAATCTCATAATTGGTCTTTAATATCGATGCTTAATTTAATTTTCTCTTTCCACATTCGCAAGAATGTAGCCCATGTCGCTGAGTGGATGAAGTCACGGTATGAGTTTGAGTTCGGTAGACACAAGTGCTGGAGAAACTCAGCGGGTGAGGCAGCATCTATGGAGCGAAGGAAACAGGCAACGTTTCGGGCCGAAACCCAAAGGGGGTGTTCCACTTCAGCGATACAACAAGGCCATGAGACTTTCTTAAACACTCCTAAACTCGCAAAATAGGTCCATTAACACTCAGCGGGACAGGCAGCATCTCTGGAGAGGGTGAATGGGTGACGTTTCGGGTCGAGGCCCTTCTTCACACTCGACCCGAAACCCATCCCTTCTCTCCAGAGATGCTGCCTGTCCCGCTGAGTTCCTCCAGTGTGTGTGTGAGTGTGTGTGTGAGTGTATAGTGAGTGAGTGTGAGTGTGAGTGTGAGTAGGTCAGTGCTTTGTAAACCATTATTCCAGTAACCCCCACAATTGCGCATGTCTACATAATGGATTCTGGTTATAACGGACTAAGGCTCCTGTTGCACCTATCCATTTTCTCCAGAGATGCTGCCTGACCCCCTGAGCTACTCCAGCATTATGTGTCTATCTGTACCCTACGATAAACCCAAGTCACTCAGAATAAAAGACCGCCAGTCATTTGATTTTGAGTGAGTGTTCTGCTCAGGGAAATAAGCCAGCGTGCCTGTCTATAGTCTATAGTCTTTATGTTCTTCCTGTCTGCAGACTGACAGCAAAGTCTGCCGCTTTGAGTAGCTCCCCTGATGCTGTTGATAGTCATTACATAATGAGCCCGCACTTTGCGATCAATTCCCTAGTAAACAAAAACAGGGCATTGATTGCAAGGTTATCCAATGAAGGTTAGCGCTACCTTAGACATGCCCAACCACTGTGCCTCGAAACAAATCAATTCAGAAGATCGGAGGCACATATTGATCCAAATCAGATCTGAATTTACTGCTCATGTGTAAACAAGCCTTTAGAACTTCCCTTCCGCCTGCATGCAAAGTAGAATTTACCGAATCAGGGTTTAGGGTTTAATTTAGTTTAGTTTAGTTTCGTTTCATTTGGATTTTGTGCAGTTCAGTCTAGTTTATTGTCACGTGTACTGAGGTACAGTGAAAAGCTTTTGTTGCGTGCTAACTTGTCAGTGGAAAGACAATACATGATTACAATTAAGCCATCCATGGTGTACATAATAATAATAGACAATAGGTGCAGGAGTAGGCCATTCGGCCCTTCGAGCCAGCACCGCCATTCAATGTGATCATGGCTGATCATCCCCAATCAGTACCCCGTTCCTGCCTCCTCCCCATAGCCCCTGACTCCGCTATCTTTAAGAGCCCTATCTAGCTCTCTCTTGAAAGTATCCAGAGAACCGGCCTCCACCCGAGGCAGAGAATTCCACAGATACATGATAAAGGGAATAATGTTAAGTCCAGGGTAAAAACCAGTAATGTCCGATTAAAGATAGTCCGAGGGTCACCAATGAGGTAGATAGTTGTTCAGCCCCGCTCTTTGGTTGTGGTAGGATGGTTCAGTTGCCTGATAACAGCTGGGAAGAAACTGTTTCTGAATCTGGAGGAGTGCGTTTTCACACTTGCCCGATGGGAGAGGGGAGGAGAGGGAGTGGCCGGGGTGCGACTGGTCCTTGAGTATGAAGCTGGCCTTGCCGAGGCAGCGTGAAGTGTCAATGGAGTCAAAGGAATGGAGGTTGGTTTGTGTAAATGGTCTGGGCTGTGTCCACAATTGGCTGCAATTTCTTACGGTCTTGGATGGAGCAGTTCCCAAACCAAGCTGTGAAGCATCCCGATAAAATGCTTTCTATGGCGCATCTGTAGACGTTGGTGAGAGTTGTAGGGGACATGCCGAACTTCCTATGCCTTCTAAGGAAGTAGAGGCGTTGGTGTGCTTTGGCCATTACTTCAGTATGGGTGGAACAGCACTGTGGCGCATACAGAACGCAATATACTCAAGATCAGTAGAGTCGCTGCCTCACAGCGCCAGAGACCCGGGTTCGATCCCGACTATGGGTGCTGTCTGTACGGAGTTTGTTCGTTCTCCCCATGTATTTTGCGTGGGTTTTCTCCGAGATCTTCGGTTTCCTCCCACACTCCAAAGACGTGCAGGCTTGTCGGTTAATTGGCTTGGTGTAAGAGTAAATTGTCCCTAGTGTGCGCAGGATAGCGTTACGGGCCTGTCCCACTTGCCGATTTTTTTCGGCGACTCCCGGGATTATTGACTGACGTTTCAGGTCACCGAAAAATACGTGACGTGACGCGGCGTGATGACATATTGACGCGCGGTGTTTTTTCAAGTGTCACAACCTTTATTTTGTCGCCGCTGAATTTTGAAATGTTCAAAATCTTTTGGCGACACTGATGTGACGCCGGCAGTCACGGAAAAAATCAGCAAGTGGGACAGGCGACTGCGGGGATCGCTGGTCGGTGCGGGCTCAGTGGACCAAGCGCGTGTTTCCGCGCTGTATCTCTAAGCTAAAAATCTAAACCAAAAGACAAAGTCATCGCGGATTGTGAATACCATCCACAGCACTGCTTTCACCACTATGCACGAGGTAGATCGTCATTTACCCCCTCATCTTACAAGAGAGTTTGTTTCTGACGATACTTCACTAGCTGTGCAGCACTCTAGGACAATCCAAGGTCATGGAAGAGGCTATATAAATGCAAATGTTCTCCTTTTCCCTTGGAATCTTGAATATTGTTTGCTGAGCAGATCCATAAAAGTCATGCATAAAATATTCTCTGCTGCATATGGTTGCTCCAGCTGCAATGTCTGCAGAAGCAAAGTATAAATATTAAGGACAAATTCTCCAATTCAATTGTTCAAAAGAGTTATGCAACAGACAGCTGATACAGAAATGCCAATGTCCTTCTCAATAAAGCACAGGATAAATGATGTTAATATCTGCTGCCCAGGGAGACACGGTGGCGCAGTTATAGGAATCCTCACTAACATTCCTAACGCCTCTATTTCCATAGGAGGCTTAGGAAGTTCGGCATGTTGCCTGCAACTCTCACCAACTTCTACAGACGCACCATAGAAAGCATTTTATCGGGATGCGTCGCAGCTTTGGTTTGGGAACAGCTCCGTCCAAGACCGCAAGAAATTGCAGCGAATTGTGGACGCAGCCCAGACCATCGCACAAACCGACCTCCCTTTTATTGACTCCACACGAGGCGGGAATCTACACCTCACGCTGCCTCGGCAAGGCCAGCAGCATAATCAAGGACGAGGCAAGTGTGAAAACGCACACCTCCAGATTCAGAAACAGTTTCTTCCCAGCTGCAACTGAATCATCCTACCACAACCAGAGAGCAGTGCTGAACTACTATCTACCTCATTGGTGACCCTCGGACTATACTTAATCGGACTTTGCTGGCTTTCCCTTGCACTAAACGTTATTCTCTTATCATGTATCACAGTTTCCTCCCACAACCCAAAGATGTACAGGTTTGCAGGTTAATTGGCTTGGTAAATGTAAAAATTGTCCCTAGTGTGTATAGGATAGTGTTAATGTGCGGGGATCGCTGTTGGCGCGTTCCTGGAGGGCCGAAGGGCCTGTTTCTGTGCTGTATCTCTAAAACTAAAACTAAAAAAACTAACCCCTCCCCTCACGTTAAACCTATGTCCTCTGGTCCTTCATTCCCTGACTCTGTGGGAAAGATTCTGTGCCTACAGGGATCACCCTCTCCATGTCCACTCCATACATTTTGTTATGTAATAGCTGTAGAAGCTTCAATGTGAGTGATTCCCATTGTTGTCCAAACTCTCAGGAAGGTGGCTTCTCAATGTCAAGTCACGTCAAGTCACTTTTATTTCTATAGCACATTTAAAAAACAACTCTCGTTGGCCAAAGTGCTTTACATTGGTGGAGGGACTAACGTTATACAGCAGTGGTTCATAGATTAAATACATACATATGGGTGCAAAGGAACATAGGAAAGGAGGGGGGAGAGTGGGCTTGGGCAGATGGGTGAAGGGAAAATAGACACAAAGTGCTGGAGTAACTCAGTGGGTCAGGCAGCATCTGCGGAGAATATGAATAGGCAACGTTTCACAGAGTGCTGGAGTAACTCAGCGGGTCAGGCAGCATCTCTGGAGAAAAGGTATAGATTATATTTCGGGTCAAGACCGTTCTTCAGTAATATTCATGATGTGACATGCATAGACATTCCTGAATGTTACCCAAACCACCGTGAGCTACTTTGTTACGGTGCTTGCCCTCTCCTATAACGTGTCTGCTGCCTTGGGTGATGCAGGACAGGACACAAGCTTTGGGACACGGTGTGAAGCTGTTGCCGTCTGACCCAGCCTGGCGAAAAATCTGGATGGAGGGGATGTGGAGAGGATGTTTCCACTAGTGGGAGAGTCTTGGACCAGTGGCCACAGCCTCGGAATTAAAATACATTCCTTTGGGAAGGAGATGAGCAGGAATTTCTTACGTCAGAGAGTGGTGAACTGTGGAATTCATTGCCACAGACGGCTGTGGAGGTCAAGTCAATGGACATTTTTCTGGAGGCGATTGATAGATTCTTCATTGATAGAGGTGTCAGAGGTAATAGGGAGAAGGCAGAAGAATGGGTTTGAGAGGGAAAGATAGATAGAGTCATATAGTGATACAGTGCGGAAACAGGCCCTTCAGCCCAGCATGTCCCATCTGTACTAGCCCCACCTGCCCACATTTGATCCATCTCTCTCCGAACGTGTCCTATCCATGTACCTGTCTAACTGTTTCTTAACTGTTGCGATAGTCCCCACCTCAACTACCTCCTCTGGCAGCTTGTTCCATATATCTACCACCCTTTGTGTGAAAAACATACCCCTCAGATTCCTATTAAATCTTTTGCCCTTCACCTTAAACTTATGTCCTCTGCTCCTCGATTCACCTACTCTGGGCAAAAGACTCAACCATATCTATTCAAATCATTATTTTATACACCTCTATTAGATCATCCCTCATCCTCCTGTGCTCCATGAAATAGAGTCCCAGCCTACTCAACCTCTCCCTATAGCTCTGGCCCTCTAGTCCTGGCAACATCCTCGTAAATCTTCACTGTACCCTTTCCAGTTTGGTGACATCTTTCCTATAACATGGAGCCCAGAACTGAACACAATACTCTGAATGCGGCCTCACCACCTTCTTATGCAACTTCAACATGACCTCCCAACCTCTATACTCGGCCTGACCCGCTGAGTTACTCCAGCACTCTGTGAAACGTCACAGAACAGGGCAAGATTAGCAAGTTTGCTGATGATACAGAAGTGAGTGGTTTTGCAGATAGTGAAGATGGTTGTGAAAGATTGCAGCAGGATCTGGATCGAATAGCCAGGTGGGCAGATGAATGGTTGATGTTTGCATGTTTCCTTGAGGATCGTGTCGCAGGTATATCAGGTGGTCACAACGTATTTTGGCACTTTGCCCTTCATCAGTCAGAGTATTGAGTATAGAAGTTGGGAGGTCATGTTGCAGTTGTATAAGACGTAGGTGAGACCACATTTAGAATATTGTGTTCAGTTCTGGGCCCCATGTTATAGAAAAGATGTCAAACTGAAAAGAGCACAGAGATCCCCATCCTGGATCAGTCCAATCAGGGTTGTGTCGTCCGCAAACTTGAGAAGCTTGACAGAGGTGTCTGTGGACGGTGCAGTCATTATAATAACCATTAAGGTCTCGGCCCTTCCAAGACGTGCCGACCATTTTGTTTTCCCCTAGTCCCAGCACTCGACCATACCAGAGAAAATCGGCTGGAGGCCACCACCCTCTGAGTAGAAGTTCCCCCTCACGTTACAAACTTCTGTCCCTTAAGTGCTCCTAGCTTATCCACGAGCAGCGGGTCCGAGATGTGCTTTCCCCTTACACATTGTAAATCTGCTTCCTGGTCTGTCAGAAAAGCTTGGTGATTTATAAAGGCCACCCAAAGGCTTTCTTTACAGCGATTCAGGCTATGCAGATCAATTCCACCATTTACCATGTAAATTTGTTTGTAGAGCGCCATAGTAGCTCTGGCACCTGGCGGTCTAGTGCTGGAGGATGAAGTGTCGGCCCAGGTTGAATGCGTCATCCTCACAGATCAGGCACAGTAATTCAGGTTTCGAGCCTGGCACCTGGCGGTCTATGCTGGAGGATGCAGGCCCAGGTTGAATGCTGAGGGTCCAGCAGAGGGATTGTGATATTTTTCAGCTTGGCCAGCACAAGCCTTTCAACGGTCTTCATGACTACAGAGGTCAGTGCGACAGGCCTGTAGTCATTAAGACCAGTAATCCTTACCTTTTGGAGTACAGGGACAATAGTGGAGACTTTGAAGCAGGCAGGGACAGTGCATCTTTGCAGGGACTGGTTAAAAATGAGTAATTGGGTGTGAAGTGTTGGTTGGGGTGGGAAAGGGTCCACTCTTTTCATACTGGAGTCTTGCCTTAAGTAGGTGTGAAGTGGTGAATGGGAAGGAGAGGGTGCAGGGTCCATTCTTTGCAGACTGGTGTCTGGCTGTGTTTGTTGGGGAGGGGGGACCAGGGTTACTTTCTGATTTTCAAACCTGCAGTAAAACTCATTCAGGTCGTTCGTCAGCTGACGATTGTCCAAAGAGCGGGGGGCTTTCCTCTTATAGCTGGTGATTTCTTGCATGCCCTTCCATGCTGAAGAAGACTCACTAGCTGAGACCTTGCTCCTCAACTTCTCAGAGTACCTTTCCTTGGCAGCTCTGATTCCTCTTCTCTTTATCGATTAGGCTATCTTTAAACTCTTTAAACGATTAGGCTATCGGCTTGACACATACTTGCACCCCCCCCCCCCCCGATCTCGAAATGGAAATGTTACATCTGAATATAATGATCCCATTAAAATGTATATTTATGTCACAAACTATGGAATTCATAGGTTTCAGTATTGTTATCGAGGAAAAGACAGCAGTTCCAATTGTTTAAAATTATTCATATGGAGGAGAAAATATAATAATAGCTCTAAAACCTACTTTAATTTTGCTATCTCACTAAAGATAATCCCCCTTTCCCTCTTCCCTCCGCCCTCTCTCTCTCACCTCCCTTCCCCGCTCTCTCTCCCCCTCCCACATCCCCCCCCCTCTTTCTGGCGGGGGGGGGGGGGCAAAGATGAAGGTGGCGCAGGCCCAGCAGGGGCCCAGCGGGCGGGGGGCGATGAAGGTGGCGTGGGGGGAAGATGGCTTGTGCCCCGGAGGCCGGAACCAGAATTTCGGGCGCTTTTCCGACAAAGTGGAAACGCTGATTTTTTTTTTCCGATGTTTTTTTTTGGGATTTCTTTTTTTTTTCCGATTTCTTTTTTTTTTTTGGGGGGGGGGGATTTTTTCTTACACTGGGGGAAAAAAGGGGGGTGCGGTCGCACCCAACGCACCCCCCCTTCGGACGGCCATATGATGGAGGGGGCAGTTCCGATGGGAAGAGGGATGCTGTTCCACAGTCTAGGAGCTGCAACCGCAAAAGTGCGGTCGCCCCTGAGCTTATGCCTGGACCGCGGGATGGTCAGTAACCCCAAGTCGGCCGACCTGAGGGACCTGGAGGTGGTGTGGTGGGTCGGCAGATTTTTGATGTAGGTGGGGGCGAGCCCGTTAAGGGCTTTGTAAACATAAAGAAGGAGCGTGAAGTTGATTCGGAACCGCACTGGGAGCCAGTGGAGAGAGGCCAGGATCGGGGCGATGTGGTCCCTTTTTCGGGTGCCCGTCAGGAGTCTCGCTGCGGCGTTTTGGACCAGTTGCAGGCGGGACAGGGAAGATTGGCTGATGCCAGTGTAGAGGGAAGTTGCAGTAATCGAGGCGGGAGGAGATAAATGTGTGGATGATCTTTTCGAGGTCATCAAACTGGAGGAATTGTTTTATTTCAGCTACCGTGCGAAGCTGGAAGAAGCTCGCTGTTACCACGGCATTGACTTGTTTGTCAAACTTCAACTTTTTTTTTTTTTTTCAAAATATACTTTATTCAAATGATAAATATATACAATACATTAACCTTGCGGAAAATCCGTCCGACATTTTCGGAGGCTGTACAAATTGATGAAACATCAACGCTGTGACAAATATCACGCCAAGGTTTTTGACGTGAGCTGTGAGTAATGGGGTAAGGCTTCCAAGGCTGCCTGCTATCGTTTTGATTGAGGCCGAGGGGCTGAGAAGGATGACCTCAGACTTACTCTCGTTTAGTTGGAGGAAGTTCTGGGCCATCCAACACTTTATATCCTCGAGGCAGCGGGTAAGGTTAAGCAGATTTGATCGGTTGTTGGGCTTCAGGGGGAGGTACAGTTGTGTATCGTCTGCATAGCAATAGAAGGAAATGTCGTGCCTTTGAATGACTTGACCTAAGGGGAGCATGTACAGGGAGAAGAGAGTGGGGCCAAGGACGGAACCTTGTGGAACCCCACAGCAGAGGCTAGCTGGGAGGAGAAAGAGTTGCCTATGTTAGTAGAGAAACTCCTACCTTTGAGGGATGGAGTTTAATAGGAATGGAGAAGACGTTAGATTTCAGTCAGTGCAACTGTTGCATTGCAACACTATGGAGGAAGTGGAGCTCTCAGAACAGCTGGAAGTCTTAACCAAACAGGTCCATGACAACGAGAGAGCCATCAAGAGGTCATCAGTTCCTGAAATTTTGATATTTGAGTGCTCAATTTCTTAGTGGGACAACAGGCCCAGGACGAAAGCAACAGGAGGCGTTTAATTCAGTTTAAAGAAAGCTCTGCACATCTGCAGTGTGCTGATCAAAGCATTGGCAGATGTGTGTTGCCGTGGCAACTACCTCCAGCGCACAACTCTGCACTGCGTCCACAGGCACGAACAAGGCAGGCACGCAAGCGAACAAAATCTTGCAGATTCTCGAGAGCAGCTGGAGGTTGGAAACACAAGCCTTCTCTGTGCCGATAGTCTTCTCCCGAGGTGGTAAATAGATCTTGTGTGTAGGGAGACAATAGACAATAGACAATAGACAATAGACAATAGGTGCAGGAGTTGGCCATTCAGCCCTTCGAGCCAGCACTGCCATTCAATGTGATCATGGCTGATCATCCCCAATCAGTACCCCGTTCCTGCCTTCTCCCCATATCCCCTGACTCCGCTATTTTTAAGAGCCCTATCTAGCTCTCTCTCTAAAGTATCCAGAGAACCTGCCTCCACCGCCCTCTGAGGCAGAGAATTCCACAGACTCACCATTCTCTGTGAGAAAAAGTGTTTCCTCGGCTCCGTTCTAAATGGCTTACTCCTTATTCTTAAACTGTGGCCCCCGGTTCTGGACTCCCCCAACATCGGGAACATGTTTCATCCTGTAGCGTGTCCTGCCTGTAGCGTGTCCAAACCCTTAACAGTCTTATATGTTTCAATGAGATATCCTCTCATTGTAGGTTAATTCTGTAGGAGGAACTGCCGACGCTGGTTTAAACCGAAGGTAGACACAAAATGCTGGAGTAACTCAGCGGGACAGGCAGCATCTCCGGAGAGAAGGAATTGGTTTTGGGACGAGACCCTTCTTCGGACTGAGGGACTTCCTTCTCTGCGGAGATGCTGCCTGTACCGCTGATTTACTCCAGATTTTGTGTCTCTCTTCGGTTTAATCCAGTATCTGCAGTTCCTTCCGACTCTGGGTGTGTTGACCATAACACACACACTCCAGAATCCTACTCTAATCTAAACATGGACTATGTTTACATATTCTGTTGTGCTGCAGCAAGTAAGAATTTCGTTGTCCTATGTGGGACACATGACGATAAAACGCTCTTGACTTGCCTTGACTCTTAAAAAAAATAATATTTTGAGATACAGCGTGGAAACAAGCGCTTCTGACCAGCGATCGCTCGTACACTAGTTGTATCTGGCCAACCAGGGGCAATTTAGCAGAATTCATCAACCTACAAACCTGCATGTCTTTGGAGTGTGGGAGGAAACCGGAGCACCCGGAGAAAACCCACACGGTCATTGGGAGAACGTGCAAACTCCGTACAGACAGCACCCGTGGTCAGGGTGGAACCCGGGTCTCAGGCGCTGTGAGGTGATGGATTAAAGTGAAATTTAAGTGACGAGTGGTAAGGATTGGGGATGTGCAAAGATTTGGGGGGGGGGGGGTGAGAGGAGTCAGTCTACCCCACGACAGAAGCGGGAGGAGTTGTATAGTTTGATAGCCACAGGGAAGAAGGATCTCCTGTGGTGTTCTGTGTGGGACCAGTCTGTTGCTGAAGGTGCTCCTCAGGTTGCCCAGTGTGTCACGGAGGGGGTGAGCTGTATTGTCCGGGATGCTCCGCAGTTTGAGGAGCATCCTCCCCTCCAAGACCCACCTCCGGCGGATCCAACTACAACCCCACCCCCAGGACGAAGCCAGCCTTCCCGATCGTTTTTTTTTTGCTTATGAAAAGCAGAAAGAAAATAAAATCTTGTTATAAAGTGGGTTGCCAAGGACGTGTTAATAAAAGGGAATGTAAATTCATATATGGAAATAAAAAGCAATGGATGATGAATTAAAATATAGTGAGAGGGAAAGCTTTGCGGAAGGTTTTGCTTCACAACTTTGAAAGATTAAAGGATTAACTTAAAATCAGAATTGACAGAGTTATGTAGTAAAAGGTTCATGAACACTTCAAAGAGTTGCAATATCTTACATATTCATGAGGTCCTTCAGCTTAGAGAAATGGAAACTTAAGATAAAAGGTTATCTTAAGATTTATTATAGAGTTAATTGCGATGGTTGACAGAGGTCAAGAAAATGTCTTAATGGTACCGGGAGTGAGAATAGCATTTTTCTTATTAATTTATGGGATGTGGAGATTGTTGACAAGGCCAACATTTTTTTGTTCAACACCATTTGTCCTTGAAGTGGAAGACCAGCGATGTTCTTAACTTCCTGCTGTCTTTACTTTAGAATACTTTAGTTGAGTTTAGATATGTTTGGTTTATTGTCGCTTTTTTGTTGCGTGCTATCCAGTCAGCGGTTATCAATACGTGAGTACACTCAAACCGTCCACAGTGTACAGATACAGGATAAAGGGAATAATGTTCAGGGCAAGATAAAGTCCAGGAAAGTCCGATCAAAGATAGTCCGAGGGTCTCCAATGAAGGAGATGGGAGGTCAGGACCGTTCTCTAGTTGGTGAGAGGATGGTTCAGTTGCCTGATAACAGCTGGGAAGAAACTGCCCCTGAATCTGGAGGCGCGCCTTTTCACGCTTCTGTACCTCTTGCCCGATGGGAGAGGGGGGAAGAGCGAGTGAGACTGGTTCTTGACTGTGCTGCTGGCCTTGCCGAGGCAGCGTGAGGTGTAGGTGGAGTCAATGGAAGGGAGGTTGGGTTGTGTGATGGTGTCATTATAATTAGGCAGGGATGCAGGAAAAGAGCCAAGAAGCATGCAGGGTTTACACGGCGCGATAATCTCCAAACCATTTGCGGATAAGAATGTTCCTTTCTTGACTGAACAGAATCCAGCTGTCACATTGCACACTGAACTGAGATGACTTGTCACACAATGTACCTTTGCCAGAAACGTCTTTCTGATCAGAGATATTAGGCATGAAACACAAGTGTCCTCTGAGATGACCACTAATGAATCAGGCTGAAGATAATTAATTCACCCATAAATTTGTATCTATGAACAGTCTGCTTGAGAAATCGATCCCAAGATCATATGAAATCACTCACTGTCCTTCAAAGAATCATTAACTTGATTTACTTTTAGTTTTAGCTTAGAGATACAGCATGGAAACAGGCCCTTCTGCCCACCGAGTCCGTACTGGCCAACGATCACCGACAGGCACGATGTTATCCCAGTTTCACATCCTACACTAGGGGCAATTTTACTGATGTTAATTGACCTACAAACCCGCACGTCTTTGGGGTGTGGGAAAAAACTGGAGCTTGACACATTCAACAGAATTTAAATAGCCTTTTCAGCAAATAATGTAGATTCGATACATTTATTGGAATAAAATTAGACATAAAATTCAGCTCCATCTCCAGATCTAGATCCATCTCTACCTCTACCTCCAGCTCCATCTCCAGCTCCAGCTCCAGCTCCATCTCCATCTCCAGCTCCATCTCTATCTCCATCTCCATCTCCAGCTCCAGCTCCATCTCCAGCTCCATCTCCTCCTCTAGCTCTATCTCCATCTCCAGCTCCAGCTCCATCTCCTCCTCTAGCTCTATTTCCATCTCCAGCTCTAGCTCCATCTCTAGCTCCATCTCATCCTCCATTTCCATCTCCATCTCCAGCTCCAGCTCCAGCTTCATCTCCAACTCCACCTCCAGCTCTAGCTGTAGCTCCATCTCCAACTCCATCTCCTCTAGCTCTAGCTTCATCTCCATCTCCAGTAAAATACCTTTTAACTAATGGAAATTTTGTTAACAAATGTTTTGTTCTTTCAGTTACCCTAACGTTCACTTTAAATGCTTTCAAACTGTCAAACAGAGTTCCTTGTTTCTTCCAACCAGCTCCACTACAGTGACATTCTTCAACATGAGGCGAGAGGAGAAGATCCTCAGATGATTGAGGATATCCGTATCTGAGGAAGGATGTGCTGGCTCTAGAGAGGGTCCAGAGTTGGTTTACAAGAATGATTCCAGGAATGAGTGGGTTCACATATGATGAGCGTTTGTCGGCACTGGGCCTGTACTCGATGGAGTTTAGAAGAATGAGGGGGACCTCATTGAAACTTACTGAAAAGTGAAAGGCTTGGATAGAGTGGATGTGGAGAGGATGTTTCCACTAGTGGGAGAGTCTAGAACCAGATGTCACAGCCTCAGAATTAAAGGATGTTCCTTTAGAAAGGAGATGAGGAGGAATTTCTTTAGTCAGAGGTTATGGGGAGAAGGCAGGAGAATGGGGTTAGGAGGGAGAGATAGATCAGCCATGATTGAACGGCAGAGTAGACGATGGGCCAAATGGCCTAATTCTGCTCCTATCACTGATATACTTATGATACTAAATTAAATCCGATTATATCTTTCTTTGTTTGTCTTTTTATGCATATAGCCTAGAGGGTGCATGGATCTCAAACGTTGCTGGCATTTTTAAAAGGAGGCCAACTTTGCCACCAAGCTGACTGCTGAGCCAAGTCATGTCAAGTCAAGAGAATTTATTGTCATGTGTCCCAGATAGGACAATGAAATTCTTGCTTGCCGCAGCACAACTGAGTATTGTAAGCAAAAGTACAGAACATTTCAGTTCAATATACACATAAATAAGCAGATAAAGTGCAATAGGCTGTTACAGTTCAGGGTCTGTTTGTTGGCGAGTTTAATAGCCTGATGGCTGTGGGGAAGAATCTGTTCCTGAACCTGGATGTAACAGATTTCAGGGTCCTGTACCTTCTGCCCGATGGTAGTGGAGAGATGAGTGCGTGGCCAGGATGGTGCGGGATAGTCTTGTAGCCATAACAATGGGCATGGGTGATCTGGGATAGTCTTGTAGCCATAACAATGGGCATGGGTGATCTGGGATAATCTTCTAGCGATAACAATGGGCATGGGTGATCTGGGATAGTCTTGTAGCGATAACAATGGGCATGGGTGATCTGGGATAGTCTTGTAGCCATAACAATTGGCATGGGTAAAGTAAAATGACACATCGTTGTACACAAGGCAGACAAAAGTACTGGAGAAACTCAGCGGGTGAGGCAGCATCTACGGAGCGGAGGGAGGAATGGGCGACGTTTCGGGTCGAGACCCTTCTTCATCGTTGTACACACACCGTTTTTATGACCAGGCTATTAATCAAATCTGTCGAGGTAACTTCTCCTTTCTGACTTGTGTTGTGTTAATGACTGATTCATAAGGCTGAGCGGTGGAGGAAGGCTGCAAGGTCAACTTACCAATTGTCTGAGCTCAATGCCGTCTGAATCTCTCCAGAGCTACGAAGTCGAGCTTCTGATTAATGTAGAAACAAGGAACTTCAAATGCTGGTCTATATCAGAGAAAGACACAAAGTGCTGGAGTAAGTCAGCCGGTCAGGCAGCATCTCTGGAGAAAAATGGAGGAGCGACGTTTCAGGTCGGGACCTTCCTTCAGACTCTGAGGAGAAGTTTTTTTAGTTTTAGCTTAGTTTAGAGATACAGTGTGTGAACAGGCCCCTCGGTATGACTTTAAGGTGAGAGCGGCAACTATTAAAGGGGATGTGTGGGAGGTTTTTTTGCTCAGAGGGTGGTGAGTTCATAGAATGTTACACCAGGGAGAGTGGTTGAGGCGGGCATGTTGGTGGCATTTATGTTTACATATTCTGCTGTGACATCGTTCTACCTGGGACATATGACAACAAAACATGTACGAAAGAACTGCAGATGCTGGTAAAATCGAGGGTAGACACAAAATGATGGAGTAACTCAGCGGGCGAGGCAGCATCTCTGGAGAGAAGGAATGGGCGACGTTTCGGATCGAGACCCGCTGAGTTACTCCAGCATTTTCAAGATTCAAGATTCAAGAGAGTTTATTGTCGTGTGTCCCAGATAGGACAATGGCATTCTTGCTTTGCTTCAGCACAACAGAACATAGTAGGCATGAATACAGAACAGATCAGTGTGTCCATATACCATTATATAAATGTATACACACATGGATAAATAAACTGATAAAGTGCAAATAACAGGTGGAGGGCTATTAACGTTCAGAGTTTTGTCCGAGCCAGGTTTAATAGCCTGATGGCTGTGGGGAAGTAGCTATTCCTGAACCTGGTTGTTGCAGTCTTCAGGCTCCTGTATCTTCTACCCGAAGGTAGCAGGGAGATGAGTGTGTGGCCAGGATGGTGTGGGTCCTTGATGATGCTGCCAGCCTTTTTGAGGCAGCGACTGCGATAGATCCCCTCGATGGAAGGAAGGTCAGAGCCGATGATGGACTGGGCAGTGTTTACTACCTTTTGTAGTCTTATCCTCTCCAGGATGCTCAAGTTGCCGAACCAAGCCACGATGCAACCGGTCTGCAAGCTCTCTACTGTGCACCTGTAGAAGTTAGAGAGAGTCCTCCTTGACAAACCGACAGCAGCCGTGGTCACGATCAAACAGGGTCTCGGGCGCTGTGAGGCAGCAACTCTACCGCTGCGATGGAAGGGAGGTGTCTACCTTTGACAATAAAAACACTCTTGACTCTCTTGGCTTTTGAATAGTTATGCAGGGAATGGAGGGGTATGTGCAGGGAGATAGCTGATGGTCTTGGCCACATGTTCGGTACAGACATTGTTGGCCAAAGGGCTGTTACTGTTCTACGTTCTATGTGACCACCAGTTTCAAGAATACACTGTTGCTTCCATCAGGAAGCGATCACAACCATCAGGCTCTTGAACATTGCACAATAGTTTTTTAGTTGAGTTTAGTTTAGAGATATAGCGCGGAAACAGGCCCTTCGGCTCACTGTAGACACTAAATGCTGGAGTAACCCAGCTTGTTGCCTCACCCGCTGAGTTACTCCAGCATTTTGTGTCTACCTTCGATTTAAACCAGCATCTGCAGTTCTTTCCTACACACCTTCGGCCCACCGGGTCTGCCCCGACCATCCCCGCACACCACCCTACACACACACTGGGGACAATTTACATTTATACCAAGCCAATTAACTTACAAACCTGCATGCCTTTGGAGTGTGGGAGGAGACAGAAGACCTCAGGGAAAACCCACGGGGAGAACGTGCAAACTCCGTACAGACAGCACCTGTGGTCGGGATTGAAGCCGGGGTCCCTGGCGCTGTGAGCCAGCGTCTCTACCGCTGCTCCAACTACTGACTAAACTATGAACTATGGACTGCGGACAGGTCCGTTCTCATAGCCATCTCCAGAGGCCGTCCTTGCGGGCCGGTAACTCGGCCCCTCACCGGTCCAGGCGGAAGGTTCCGGTACTGTTGGACTCCCCTCGACGGCCGTGTCCCCTGTCGGTCCAGCAAAACGGATAACCCGGCACGGCTCTGGAACCGGGGGGGGTGAAGGAAAATCGGCGATGGGCCTAGTACAATGGGAAGTGGATACAAGTAAAGCATTTAAGAAACAAACGTTATTTTGATCCACTTTATTGGCATGAATCCTGCATTGTATTTATTTTGTTCTCTTCCATTTTCGTACCATTTGAATGGATTTTCTAATTTTAAATCCTCACAGTTTGAGTTATTTGTCAGCGTTGAATGAGGTCCCTTCCTTCCGCTGATGGGAGATATACTTTACACAGCTCCCAGTCTTGTCTTCACTGTGGCAGCTTTTTTTTTTTTCGTTTATCAAAAATAATTATTGAAATATTATAATATAAAATAATTCAAATATTAAAATAATATATAGACTACAGTATAAAACAAAACAGACCCCACCACCATAATACGCGACTAACGATAAACTATTATACAACTATCTTACACTCCTTGTCAACCCCCTACAGTGCCCAGCGGTCTCAGGAAATCCCCCAGGGTGCCCGCGGTCCCTCTCTAACATCACCCGGGCGCGGGCGTAACCTCGGAGAAGGGGCAGGCAGCCGGCTTGGGCAGAGCCGGCTCTTCCTCCTGGCGCCGTGACTCACGGATGGCCAGCTTGGCCAGGCCCAGGAGGTAACCCAACCAGGACATCTTCAACCCTACCCTCTCCCCGACGCCCAGGGTTCATGGCGGAACTTGGCGGGGATGTCTTCAATGGGAGATAGACACAAAATGCTGGAGTAACTCAGCGGGACAGGCAGTTACTATAAGAAGTTCGAAGAAGGATCTCGACCAGAAACGTCACCCATTCCTTCCCCCCAGAGATGCTGCCTGTCCCGCTGAGTTACTCCAGCATTTTATGTTTACCTTTGATGTAAAACCAAGCATCTGCAGTTCTTTCCTGTGCATAAACCTTCACTAGAGTTGTGTGGGAGGGAACTGCAGATGCTGGTTTACATCAAAGATAGACACAAAATGGGTGACTTTTCAGGTCGAGACCCTCCTTCAGACTGAAAGTCCACGGAAAAAGTGAAAGGAGACATATAGACGGTGATGTGGAGAGATAAAGAACGATGAATGAAAGATGCAAAAACGTAACGATGATAAAGGAAACAGGCCATTGTTAGCTGTTGGTTTGTGAAAACGAGAAGCTGGTGCGACTTGGATGGGGGGAGGGATGGAGAGAGAGGTAGTGCCGCTCTCTCGAAGTTAGATACGTTCATTTACAATTTTATCAAAGGCAATTAAGCTACAAATCTGTTGGTCTTTGGAGTGCGGGAGGAAACTGAAGATCTGGGAGAAAACCCACGCAGGTCACGGGGAGAACGTACAAACTCCGTACAGACAGCGCCCGTAGTTGGGATCGAGGAGGAGCCAGAGGGCTGAGGGAGAGCTGGGAAGGGGAGGAGACAGTTGGGACTACCTGAAATTGGAGAAGTCAATGTTCATACCGCTGGGGGTGCAAACTGCCCAAGGGAAATATGAGGTGCTGCTCCTCCAATTTACGGTGGTCCTCACTCTGGCCTTGGAGGAGGCCCAGGTTTGTTGGGTGAAAACGAGAAGCTGGTGCGACTACTTACGATGCTTTTATTCCAAGTTCACGGCTATTAGAGATGGCGAATAAATATGGGCTTCATGAGTGATGTCCAAACCTAATCCATCAATTACAAAATGCAGACTTTAAATAAATGTACTGCAAGTGGAGCCTCAAGTCATGCAAAGGATGAGATGAGAAAAGATTTTGCATGCTTTTATTTGACAAATAAGCGTTTTTCTTTCCCCTGGTAGGTTTATATTAAGCTGCATAAACCAATATTAACCTACATTTAATCTAATATTATGGATAGGATAACTGAAATTGTGTTTGTTTTCCAGGGCGTCACAGTGGCGCAGCGGGAGAGTCGCTGCCTCACAGCGCCAGAGACCCGGGTTCGATCCCGACTACGGGTGCTGTCTGTACGGAGTTTGTACGTTCCCCCCGAGACCTCGTGGGTTTACCCCGGGTGCCCTGGTTTCCTCCCACACTCCAAAGACGTGCGGCTTTGCGGGTTAATTGGCTTCTGTTAATTACCTCTCCTGTGTAGGATGCAGAAGTGGGATATCATAGAACTAGTGGGATGAAGGGACTGTTTCCACACTGCACCTCTAAACTCTAAAGCAACACAGAATGGCAGATCCAAAGATGATTGAATAATCGCTGACTATTACTGGGCGATATATCTGGTGCAATGTCACTCAATAATAATTCAATTTAAAGATCAAAGCTACATCTCATCGATTAAGCACTTGTTATTTGAGTTATGCTAATTTATTCAAGGTCTTTTCTCTCTAAACCTTGTTCATTCAACGCAATACATTGATGTTCTTCAAATGTCAATCTGTAATAACATTCTCAGCACACGTCGCGATGTTATTCATTGGTTCAAATGGGATGAATCAAAGGCGTGTGAGTGGCTGTTTCAGTAGCTCCTTCATAACCCCACTATTAGCGCCATCTGTCTCATCATTCATTTAAAGAGAGAGAGAGAGAGAGAGAGAAAGGGAGAGGGGGAGAGAGGGAGAGAGAGAGGGGGAGAGGGCGGAGAGAGAGGGAGGGGTGAGAAAGATAGATAAATAGATAGAGAGAGAGAGAGAGAGAGTTAGAGAGAGGGGGGGGGGGGGAGAGAAAGGGGGAGAGAGGGAGAGAAGAGGAGCAAGAGGGGAAAGAGAGAGAGAGAGAGAGATAAATAAATAGATAGAGAGAGAGAGAGAGAGAGAGAGAGAGAGAGGGGGAGAGGGGGGAGAGAAAGGGGGAGAGGGAGAGAGGGAGAGAAGAGGAGCGAGAGAGGGGGAAAGAGAGAGAGAGAGAGATAAATAAATATAGAGAGAGAGAGAGAGTGAGAGAGATGGAGAGAGAGAGAGAGAGAGAGAGAGTGGGAGGGATATATATGTACATTTCATTATCCAAGGAGAAGATATTATTTAGTGGATGAAGGCATGTTATATTTGATATATGTTCGAGGAATATATGTGAAATATGTATATCATGTAATATATGTTGTATATATACATCAGCAATGTGCTGAATGATGGTGATTGGTGGCATGGGAGCGCATCGCTGGGCACTCTCACCAGGCCCTGGGGAGATACATTTATGCCCCTGCCCCACTTAGGAAACCTGAACGGAAACCTCTGGAGACTTTGCGCCCCACCCAAGGTTTCCGTGCGGTTCCCAGAGGTTCCCGGAGGTTTTTATCAGTTTCGACTATTAGGGAGACTGACAAAAACCCCCGGGAACCTCCAGGAACCGCACGGAGACCTTGGGTGGGGTACAAAGTCTCCAGAGGTTTCCGTTCAGGTTTCCTAAGTGGGACAGGGGCATAAATGTAGTAAAGCTTTTCCGTAAAACTATTCCCTAAGCTCCGGTGACCAGGCCCAGGAGCAACCCAACCAGGACATCCTCAGCCCGACCCTCTCCTCATTGTGGAACTTGGCGGGTATGTCTTTAATGGGAGATAAGACACAAAATGCTGGAGTAACTCAGTGGGTCGGGCAGCATATCCGGAGGGAAGGAATGGGTGACGTTTTTGGGTCGAGACCCTTCTTCACTGCCTGTCCCCGCTTTTTGTGTCTATCTTTGGTTTAAACCAGCGTCTGCAGTTTCTTCCTACAACAGAGTGTGATTCACCCATCACACGATGAAGTGGAATTTGTCCTCAACTCGGGTGGAATTATTATTCCAAGTGTTGAGTCATCAGCGGTCTTGTGGGAAGTCCTGAGGTGGAAAATAAAGGTATCTATCTTTCCTTCTGGCAAGCGGTGGTGCAGTCTTTGAGGCCATTAATCCGCTATCTTTTCTTTCGCTTCCTATTCTGACTGAAATCTGCCAATGCAGAACATTTAATTGATGGTCGTAGTAAGGACAAGGGCGAAAGATCCTACAGGAGTCCACGGGAAAAAGGCGTAGTATGGTCGTGGGCAGGTTCGGCTTTTCCGGCCCCACCATCCCGTCGTACTAGCGGAGAAGATACTAGGAGACGGGAGCCGGTTACGGAAACATCCTCGAAAAGGCCCACGTTCCGCGGGTCGGGTCGGTCGGGTCGGGTCGGGTCGGGTTACTGAAATGGATGACAGAAAGGCCCACGTTCCGCTCCGTTGCGTACTACACGTCAGCCCGTTGCATTTAGCAGGAGTGGTCTATCTTGCTCCGCTTTAGGATCTTTGCTCAGCGGGACAAGTCACCATCTCTGGAGAGAAGGAATGGGCGACGTTTCAGGTCGAGGCCCTTCTCCAGAACCCATCCCTTCTCTCCAGAGATGCTGCCCGTCCCGCTGAGTTACTCCAGCATTTTGTGTCTATCTTCGATGTAAACCAGCATCTCCCACACAACTCTAGTAAAAGGTTGTGTTCAGGAAAGAAGTGCAGATGCTTGGTATTTACATCGAAGGGAGACACAAAAAGCCGGAGTAACTCAGCGGGACAGGCAGCATCTCTGGAGAGAAGGAGTGGGTGACGTTTCGGGTCGAGACCCTTCTTCGGACTTCTTACAGTAAAGTTTAGTCACCTCATCCTCAGTTTCTTCACAGGAACCTGGTACCTCTCCATCTTGCCCGTGGCCTTCTACGCTGCAAAGATGGAGCCATTTTAGAACTCCTACCCCTTGTGTCGTGGGGTGGACTGAACCCCCCCCCCCCCCCCCCCACACACAATCCTGGCCATTTCATTCATCACTGTAATTTCATGTTTCATGGATCTTGTTCTGTTTTATGACATTGGCAGACCAAATTCCCACCTGGGATAAGTAAAGTTATATCATATCGTATCATATTCCTTACAACGTCCCAATCCAGCTTCTTGTCCTCACGCAGCCCATTCATTCCAACACGACACTTGTATCTTTACTCTTCAGTCAGAGGGTGGTGAATCTGTGGAATTCATTGCCACAGAAGGCTGTGGAGGCCAGGTCAATGGATATATTGGAGGAGCAGCACCTCATATTTCGCTTGGGCAGTCTGCACCCTAGCGGTATGAACATTGACTTCTCTAATTTCAGGTAGTCCCTACTTTCCCCTCCCCTTCCCAGCTCTCCCTCAGCCCACTGGCTCCTCCTGCTTCCCGCCCCATCCCCCCCCCACCCTCACATCAGTCTGAAGAAGGGTTTCGACCCGAAACGTTGCCTATTTCCTTCGCTCCATAGATGCTGCCGCACCCGCTGAGTTCCTCCAGCACTTTTGTCTACCTTCGATTTTCTAGCATCTGCAGTTCCTTCTTAAACGATATATTTTTAAGTTGGAGATTGATGGATTCTTGATTAGTACGGGTGTCAGGGCATACAGGGAGAAGGCAGGAGAATGGGGTTGAGAGGGGAAAGGTAGGTCAGCCATGGATTGAATGACGGAGCAGACTTGATGGGCCGATTGGCCTAATTCTGCTCCTAGAATGCATGAAGTGGCAACAAGGGAGGACTGATATGCTAGTTGAGAGAATAAGTTGTAAGGGAACAGGGAATTAAGGGGGGGGGGAGGGGAGGGGAGGGGGGAATGAGATGGATGGGACTGCTTTACTAGGAGCTGGAATGGACCTGATGGGCTGAATGGCCTCCCTTCTGTGTCATAGCAAGCGACATAAAGACCAAGATTCCCAATGTGAATCTCTGCGGCGTAAACATCTCGGTTGTCAACGTGAAACAGCTGCGATGGATCAGTTTCTATTTATACTGCAAATGATTCTGTTAGCCGCAACGTGCAAATTCCTGTCAGAGCAGAAGAGACAAGCAGAAAATTCTGGAAGGAAATCAATAGGTCCGGCTGCATCTTCAAAGAGAGTTGCAGAGTGGCTCTGTGCAGGAAGGAGCTACAGATGGTGGCTTAAACCAGAGATAGACACAAAATGCTGGAGTAACTCAGCGGGTGAGGCAGCATCTCTGGAGAGAAGGAATGGGCAACGTTTCGGGTCGAGACCCTTCTTCAGACTGATGTCAGGGGTCAAAGAATGTAGTCGGAGACAGTAAGACTGGTGGGAGAACTGGGAAGGGGGAGGGGATGGAGCGAGAGGGAAAGCAGGGACTATCTGAAGTTAGAGAAGTCAATGTCCATACCCCAGGGGTGTAAGCTGCCCAAGTGAAATATGGGGCGCTGCTCCTCCAATTTGCGCTGGGCCTCACTCTGACAATGGAGGAGGCCCAGGACAGAAAGGTCAGATTGGGAATGGGAGGGGGAGTTGAAGTGCTGAGCCACCGGGAGATCGGGTAGGTTTAGGCGAACCGAGCGGAGGTGTTCAGCAAAACGATCGCCGAGCCTCCTCTTGGTCTCGCCGATGTACTGAAGTTGACACCTGGAACAGCAGATACAGTAGATGAGGTTGGAGGGGGTGCAAGTGAACCTCTGCCTCACCTGGAAAGACTGTCGGGGTCCTTGGATGGAGTCGAGGGGGGAGGTAAAGGGACAGGTGTTGCATCTCCTGCGGTTTCAGGGGAAAGTACCTGGGGAGGGGGTGGTTTGGGTGGGAAGGGACGAGCAGACCAGGGAGTTGCGGAGGGAACGGTCTCTGCGGAAAGCAGAAAGGGGTGGAGATGGGAAGATGTGGCCAGTAGTGGGATCCCGTTGGAGGTGGCGAAAATATTGGAGGATTATATGCTGTATGCGACGGCTGGTGGGGTGGAAGGCGAGGACAAGGGGGACTCTGCCCTTGTTACGAGGTTGGGGGGGGGGGGGAGCAAGAGCGGAGCTACGGGATATCGACCCTGGTGAGAGCCTCATCTATAATGGAAGAGGGGAAACTCCATTCCCTAAAGAATTAGGACATCTCCGATGCCCTGGTATGGAACACCTCATCCTGGCCACAGGTGCGGTGTAGACGGAGGGATTGGGAGTAGGGGATAGAGTCTTTCTAACTTCAAGTAACCCCGGCATTCCCTCTCGCTCCATCCCTCCCCCACCCAAGTCACACCAGCTTCTCGTTCCCACCCAGCACACAGCCAACAATGGCCTATTTCCTTTATCATCGTTACTTTTTTGCATATCTTTCATTCATGTGTTCTATATCTCTCCACATCACCGACTATGTCTCTCCTTTCCCCGCCCACCCCCCGACTTCTGTCTGGAGAAGGGTTCTGATCCCGAAACGTCACCCATTCCGTCTCTCCAGAGATGCTGCCGGTCTGTCCCGCTGAGTTACTCCAGCATTTCTCGTCCATCTTCGGTGTAAACCAGCATCTGCAGTTCCTCCCCGCACAATCTCGGTGTCGCTGCCAGGCCAAGAGAAGAGATGAAAGGGTTTGGAACCAAGAGAATGGGGGAGGCAGAGTGAAAATACACTCCACACAGTGAAAGGGAAGCATGGTTAAAATGACAAGAAGGACAGAGTGATTTAAAATATCAGGAAAGGCACAAACATAGAGCAAACGGTAGACACAAAATGCTGGAGTAACTCAGCGGGACAGGCAGCATTTCTGGAGAGAAGGAATGGGTGATGTTTCGGGTCGAGACCCTTCCTCAATAAACAGTCTTGGCTGTTTCGGACGGACTGATAAAGGTACCAAACATTGCACATCGCGAATGTCAGTGCTGGCATCTGTGTGTGTCCACAGCTTTCTTCTGTTAGGGAATTGCACATTTCTGCTTTGTTTGCCTTTTTGTGCAACTGAGCAACCTAGTGGTGGAGGCAGATATTGGAAACGAGTCACGGGAACTGAAAAACATAGAAAATAGGCGCAGGAGTAGGCCATTCGGCCCTTCGAGCCAGCACCGCCATTCAATATGATCACGGCTGATCATCCAGAATCAGGACCCCGTTCCTGCTTTCTCCTCACACCCCTTCAATTCCGTTAGCCCTAAGGGTTAAATCTAACTCTCTCTTGAAAACATCCAGTGAATTGGCCTCCACTGCCTTCTGTGGCAGAGAATTCCGCAGATTCACAACCCTCTGGGTGATTCCAAGCTGCAGTGGGAATAGCGAACGTGGATTGATGTTGACTCCAGTGTTTGTATAATTAGACTGCAGCGAACCACCGCACAAGAGCTCCACAGACAGATGTCCGCGCTGCCTGTAACGCCAGCTTGCTTGTGATGAAAATTTGCTAAATTGAAAGGCCATGTCAAAACTGATTGGTTTTCACTAATGTTAATATCAATGGACGCCGAGGCATTATGGGAATATGGACAATCGCTGGATATTTATAGCAGACCGAATGTATCTGCTTATGGTTGCTGCAACAAGTTAGCCCTAAACCATTGGTGTTCCGGCCAGACATTCTCCACATCCACTCTATCCTTGGTCTTCCACTATTCAGTAGGTTTCAATGAGGTCCCTAGAGATTTTGCAACATTGATCATGGTTTGTAAGAGACCAAACTAGTGGATATATTTCAGGCAGAGACAGGTAGAATCTTGATTAGTATGGGTATCAGAGACTATAGGGCGAAGGCAGAAGGATGGGGTTAGGAGGGAGAGATAGATCAGCCATGGTTGGATGGTGGAGTAGACCCGATGGGCCAAATGGCCTAATTCTACTCCTATCCCTTATGCCCCTTTGACCCATCTAGCTTGCTTGTTCGGAGCAGAGATGCAGAACCCATGTATGTGCGTGGAATCTCTCCACCCCAGGCCACGAGGCTGCTAGGGTTGGGATAAGGGACAGGGACCTTGCCTCTCAGCTTTTCCCCTCAAGGCTGAGATTGGTAGGAGGTAGAAGATATGGTAAAGGAAAACAAGCAAGACAGGAGATCAGCCGTTGAATGCCACTTAGAATGGAGCAGCTGGGCTTGTACACTCTGGGGTTTAGAAGGATGAGAGGATGTCTCATTGAAACATATAAGATTGTTAAGGGCTTGGACACGCTACAGGCAGGAAACATGTTCTTGATGTTGGGGGAGTCCAGAACCAGGGGCCACACACGGTTTAAGAATAAGGAGTAAGCCATTTAGAACAGAGACGAGGAAACACTTTTTCTCACAGAGAGTGGTGAGTCTGTGGAATTCTCTGCCTCAGAGGGCGGTGGAGGCCGGTTCTCTGGATACTTTCAAGAGTGGAGCTGGATAGGGCTCTTAAAAATAGCGGAGTCAGGGGATATGGGGAGAAGGCAGGAACGGGGTACTGATTGGGGATGATCAGCCATGATCACATTAAATGGCGGTGCTGGCTCGAAGGGCCAAATGGCCTACTCCTGCACCTATTGTCTATTGTCTATTGTCTATTGTCTATTGCCTCAAGGGCTCTGCTTTCTACATTGTTAAGTGCCATTGATGTCACTATTCACAAAGATACACACACAAAAAGCTGGGAGTAACTCAGTGGGTCAGGCAGCATCTCTGGAGAGAAGGGACAGGTGACGTTTCTGGTCAAGACCCACCTTCAGACCTCCGGGTGGGATTTAAAGTGCGCTCTCATAATTCCTGTCTGGATTAAAGGAGTTGGCGGAAAATCGGTGTGGACCTGTATTAATGGATGAATTTGCGTAAAAATATTTTCAAAATATATTTTTCACACTGAAGTCTGGCTCAGCCAGTGGCTGACTGGGTGACAACCAGGAATAGTTTGGTGACTACTGGAGAGACAGTTGGCAGCACGGAAAGACCGCACCCGGGACAGGCTGGGTTAGCACCCCAGTCTTTGTCTTTCGTGAGAAAGTCACCCAATAAAGCTAGGAAATGCCCAATGAACAACCGTGGCCTAAAAATCCATCAGGCGAGAATGAAATGCTCGGAGAAGGAGAAAGAGGTGCAGGCCTTGAACCCGGTGAGACGCAGGAGGAGCCCGGCCAGGACTCACCCCACAGAGCCCAGTCCCTCCACGCACTAGAATCTCCCAAGCCCTGCAGAGTGGTTACTAAGATGGCCGGTCCGTGGGCGGTTGCTGCTGGGACGCAGGTCGGGGCCTGATCAACCCCAGCTGGGTCGCCTGGGTGAGGGAGTCTCAATTTGGAAGATTGAGGGGGGATCGTATAGAAACTTACAAAATTCTTAAGGGGTTGGACAGGCTAGATGCAGGAAGATTGTTCCCGATGTTGGGGAAGTCCAGAACGAAGGGTCACAGTTTAAGGATAAGGGGGAAATCATTTAGGACCGATATGAGGAAAGCATTTTTCACACAGAGAGTGGTGAATCTGTGGAATTCTCTGCCACAGAAGGTAGTTGAGGCCAGTTCATTGGCTATATTTAAGAAGGAGTTAGATGTGGCCCTTGTGGCTAAAGGGATCAGGGGGTATGGAGAGAAGGCAGGTACAGGATACTGAGTTGGATGATCAGCCATGATCATATTGAATGACGGTGCAGGCTCGAAGGGCCGAATGGCCTACTCCTGCACCTAATTTCTATGTTTCTATGTTTCTGTGTGTATTTTTCACAGGGTCAAACCCATTCCTTCTCTCCAGAGATGCTGACTGACCCGCTGAGTTCCTCCAGTTCTCTGTATCTATCCTTGGTTTAAACCAGCATCTACAGTTCCTTCCCACACAAATATATAATTCATTGCCTTATCCATAAGGATTAGGATATGATTCCTTGTCCCATGTATAATAGCAGTTCGAATCAGAACATGATTCCAATATGAAGGGAAGGGAAGTTAACTTTGTATAACTTCAGCGGCAATGACTCTTTCACCAGCCCTAAGACACTGCAAATCTTCATAATTTACAAATCACATTGGTCATGAAATAGATTTTAGAGACAGCTAACAGCAGACCGCCAAAAGCTAGAGAAACTCAGCGGGTCAGGCAGCATCTCCAGAGAGAAGGAATAGGCGACGTTTCGGGCTGAGACCCTTCCTCAGACTGGTAGGGTTGTGGTTGTGGTAAGAAGTTTGGTCCAAAAGACTTTTAAAATAACCAGAAATTACAGCTGCAAATATTTAAGTCAATCACTCCATGGATCCCTGTCCAAATTAAGGAATATCTTGAAACGTTTTGTGATGAATTCTTCTAATGAATAAACGTACTTATCGTGTGTTTATGTGTACTGGACTATGGTATAGTTTTGCTGCAGTCTTCTCTGGAATATTTTAACGTGTGAGGAAGCATTTAGTTCAGAGATACAGCGCAGAAACAGGCCCTTCGGCCCACTGAGTCCGCTCTGACCGGCGATCCCCGCACACTCACACTATCCGACACACACCGGGGACAATTTACATTTTATGCCAAGCCGATTAGCCTACAAACCTGTACGTCTTAGGAGTGTGGGAGGAAACCGAAGATCTCGGATAAAAACCCACGCGGTCACGGGGAGAACGTGCAGACTCCGTACAGACAGCGCCCGTAGTCGGAATCGAACACGGGACTCTGGCGCTTCAAGGCAGCAACTCGACGGCTGTGCAAATTGATCAGATCTGGAATTTTTTATCATCTCCAGAGCTTTTGTGGTTTTCACCATCCCCTGAGGCATCGTACAGACTATAAAAGAGTCTTAAAAGTGCTGTCACTGGTGCAAAGTAGGAACAGTGACAGGCAATTTGTAAGCAGCGAGCTCCTGGAACGAAGTGATAAGGAATATAATGACTGGGTAGTTTGTTTTAGTGTAGTTTAGAGATACAGCATGGAAACTGGCCCTTCTGCCCACCGAGCCCATGCTGACCAGCGATCACTGCATGTATGTTCCCCCACTGTCTCATCCACTCCCTACACACTAGGGGCAGTTTTACAGCGGGCCAATTAACCCACCAACCCGCACGTCTTTGGGATGTGGTAGGAAACCGGTGCACCCGGAGGAAACCCACGCAGTCACAGGGAGAACGTCAAAACTCTACACCGAGGGCACTCGTGGTCAGAATTGAACCTGGGTCTCACGGGTGGCACGGTGGCGCAGCGGTAGAGTTGCTGCCTTACGCCATCAGAGACCCGGGTTCCGTTCTGACTACGGGTGCTGTCTGTGCGGAGTTTGTACGTTCTCCCCGTGACCTGCGTGGGTTTTCTCCAGGATCTCCGGTTTCCTCCCGCACTCCAAAGACGTACAGGTTTGTAGGATCATAGAATACGTAAACGGTCCGGCGTCTGTGAGGGAGAGTGTCCGTGCGCGGGGATCGCTGGTCGGCGTGGACCCGGTGGGCCGAAGGGCCGGTTTCTGCGCTGTATCTCTAAACTGACCCAGACGGTGGTGCGGTGAGGCAGCAGCTCCACCTGCTGCACCACGGTGCCGTCCTGAGTCCTGCAGAGATAAACAATGTTTGTACACACGCATGCACGCACGCAGACAAGCATTTGCACACTCATTCTTGCATTAGTTTGAAGAACCGTCGAAACGTCGCCTATTCCTTCTCTCCATAGATGCTACCTCACCCGCTGAGTTTCTCCAGCATTATTCGTCCTCATGCATTCGTTTAATTCTGTTTAGTTTAGAGATGCAGAGCGGAAACAGGCCCTTCGGAGTCTGTTTTTGGATTATTTGGAGTGTGGGAGGAAACCGAGCATCTCGGAGAAAACCCACGCAGGTCACGGGGAGAACGGACAAACTCCGTACAGACAGCACCCGTAGTCAGGCCCCAGAATTTATTGAGCCCTCAATTCCTACTTGTAGAATTGACTCAAACTGAGACTATTTTTAAAATGTTATCACCATATTTAATGCACACCAGACATCTGAAAAGTAGGATTACATTAAAGCTACTACAGAATACTGTGGATGCTCTTATCATTTTACCATCTTTAATTTTTCTCACAAAACGTTATTATCCTGTCAACCTTCGTCCTATTTTCAATTACAATGGTTGTATTGCTCAGCAAATATTTCCAAAGATCATGCTACATCTGTTAGAGTAATATAGCGTGGAAAAAAGACCCTTCGGCCCAACTTGCCCGTGCCTACCAAGATGCCCCACCTCTGCTGTATCGTTCAATCATTCAATCCACATTAAACACAAATGTTACCGACTAATCCAGTCATCAGAAACAGTCCACACTAGAGGCGTGAAGTCTGGCTATGAATGCTACACTGCTGAATTCGCAGCAAGAGACGGATTATTATTTCCAATTTAATGCAATATGAAATGAGCAACATTTCAGTCATGTGTCAGTGCTGGAAGGCCCTGTCACAATTCCAAGTCAAACAGATTTGGATCAGAGACGGAGAAGGAAATATAAGCACATTTCCCATGTTTATGACTGAGCAAAAGATATTGAGAGCAAAGAGTTTAAGAAGGAACTGCAGATGCTGGAAAATCGAAGGTAGACAAAAATGCTGGAGAAACTCAGCGGGTGAGGCAGCATCTAAGGAGCGAAGGAAATAGGCAACTTCTTGGTTTCGGCCCGAACTGTTGCCTATTTCCTTCACTCCATAGATGCTGCCTCACCCGCTGAGTTTCTCCAGCATTTATGTCTATCTTTGAGAGGAAAGACCTCTTTTTGGAAAATCATCTATTAGATGGCATGACCCATTAGCAGTTCAGGAACAGCGTCTTCCCCACAGCCATCAGGCTATTAAACCCAACGAATAAGCTATCAGCTCTAACTATGCAAAAGACCATATTATTATTTGTAATTTGTGGTACATTTGTTATTTATTGAACTTTTTATTTTTTTCCCCCCGTTTAATACAATGTTTACATATTCGCTCTTTCAGTTGTGATGCAGCAAGTAAGAATTTGGGGGTGGAAGATTGCAACCTTCACGTGGTCCGCCCTGTTTCGACTAATGCAATCAACTCGACGCGCACAAACGGAAGATCAAATAGAACAAACTCAGCGGGTGCAACAGCATCTAAGGAGCGAAAGAAGATAGGCGACGTTTCGGGTCTCGACCCGAAACGTCGCCTATCTCCTTCGCTCCTTAGATGCTGCTGCACCCGCTGAGTTTCTCCAGCCTTTTGTGTAACCCCCGATTCTCCAGCATCTGCAGTTCCTTCTTTAACACAAACATCAAATAGAACAAATTGTCCAACAACTTTAGGCTGTGCACGCCACACGAAAGAAGAAGAAGAAGAAAGAATTTCATTGTCCCATTCGGGACATATGACAATAGAACACTCTTGACTCTTGAAATGACTCCATGAGTCATTTAACAGTTTGCACTACATTTTTTCGGCTAACTCATTCAGGTAAATTAGGTTACTTTCATTAACTTTCAGTTCACTTTCTTTTTACATAATTGAAAATAGGCTTACGTCAAAAAAACATATTTTGATTGTGCGGAGAAACTCAATCATTTTTTAGTTTCAGACATGCAGCATGAAACCAGCTTTGCATCAGTTTCTGTTCATTCATCTTGTCTCCAGCCCGTACAATCATAGTGTTGTCAAGTTTAGACTTTAGTTTAGAGATGCAGGGTGAAAACATGCGCTTCAGTCCACCGAGCCCATGTTGACCAGAGATCATTGGTCCACTGGTGCTGGAGTAACTCAGCGGGACAGGCAGCACAGGTCCCGAAACGTCACCCATTCCTTCTCTCCGGAGATGCTGCCTGTCCCGCTGAGTTACTCCAGCATTCTGCCTCAGAGGGCGGTGGAGGCCGGTTCTCTGGATACTTTCAAGAGAGAGCTAGATAGGGCTCTTAAAATAGCGGAGTCAGGGGATATGGGGAGAAGGCAGGAACGGGGTACTGATTGGGGATGATCAGCCATGATCACATTGAATGGCGGTGCTGGCTCGAAGGGCCGAATGGCCTACTCCTGCACCTATTGTCTATTGTCTATTGCCTGTGTCTATCTTCGGTTTAAACCAGCATCTGCAGTTCATTTCTACACACTGGCACACGTACCACCCCACACACACTAGGGCCAATTTTCAGAAGCCAATTAACCTACAAATCTGCTTGCCTTTGGAGTGTGGGAGGAAACCGGAGCACATGGTAAAAACACATGCGGTCACGGGGAGAACATGCAAAACTCTGTGCAGACTAGCACCCGCAGTCAAGATCGAACCGGGGTCTCTGGCGCTGTAAGGGGCCTGTCCCACTGTACGAGTTCATTCAAGAGCTCTCCTGGGCTAAAAAAAAAAAATCAAACTCGTGGGAAGCACGTAGAATGTACGCAGCGGGTACGTCGGAGCTCGGGGACGTCTCTTAGCGGCTCGTAACGCTAACGGCAGGCACTCGGGAAACGCGGTAAGCTCGGGAAGACTCGTGAAGATTTTTCAACATGTTGAAAAATGTCCACGAGAGCCCCGAGCACCGACGAGCGGCCGTTACCGTAAATCTCCGAGTTCGAATCAGGGGAAACTCGGGAGAACTCTTGGATTAGCTCGTACAGTGGGACAGCCCCTTAAAGCAGCAGCTCTGCCGCTGCGCCTCCGTGCCTCCCTACTGCGTCACCGTGCCAATACCAATGTTTGGCCAGGTGCTTCGTAAAGAAGCCGCCTGCTTGCCTTGGTGTAACGGACAGATCGCAAAGAAAGGACAAAATGTCTCTCTGTGAGTTCCTTGGGTCAAATAAACCACTTTAACTGAACAGCCACCCTGCAGTATTGAAGGAACTGATGCTGATATGCGCTGACAAATGAAACATTAAACTTTGCACCCTGAAAATTCTGCTAACACACTCCGGAGTCACAAGTGAGATGCCTCGATGTAGAGCAAATAAAAAGTTCCAAGCTGCAAAAAATTCCCAACAAGTAACTTTAATATCGAACAGGTTTAGAAGAACAACAGAATCTGTAACCCAGATTAGGGCAACCAAGAACCAGAGGGCATAACGGTGAGGGGGAAACGAGACCCTTCTTCCGTCACCCATTCCTTCTCTCCAGAGATGCTGCCTGTCCTGTTGAGTTACTCCAGCGTTTTGTGTCTCTCTTCATTTTGTTGTTAATATTGATCTTGGATCTTTACAGAGTGCCATGAATCACACCCAGGCCATTTAATTGTCCAGAACAGCATGTTTCTAAAGCCAAGAAAGTGTTTATGAGGGGTGGTGAGGCTGTTCAGGAGACGCTAGAGCAGGGGTTCTCAACCAGGGGGGAATTGGGACCACAGATTAGCAAACTCAAACTGTTAGAAATAAAGGATTTTCAGTACTATATGCATATTATTTGGAATGCACTTTTTGAGGCAGACAACCTTGGAAAGGGGGGGAATGACATTCTGACATATGGTGAAAGGGGTGCATGGGGCAAACAAGGTTGAGAACCACTGTGCTAGTTAAAGGATTAGCTGTAATAGAGTTGCTTGGTTGAAAGTAAACTCTGGGGCAAGACATGTTTCTAAACAGAATCCTGGACCTTTTGTGAATCAAGTCATCGTTTTTTCTTGAGGGGTGAGCGTGATTCCGGACTTTATAGAGTCACCACAGTGTGGAAAGGGATGTGTGTAGGAAGGAACTGCAGATGCCATGATCTGCCATGATCACAATGAATGGTGGTGCTGGCTCGAAGGGCCGAATGGCCTCCTTCAAGCCAGCACCTATTTTCTATGTTTCTATGTTAAAGAAGGAACTGCAGATGCTGGAGAATCGAGGGTTACACAAAAAGCTGGAGAAACTCAGCGGGTGCAGCAGCATCTAAGGAGCGAAGGAGCTGGTTTAAATCGAAGGTAGACACAAAAAGCTGGAGTAACTCAGCGGGTCGGGCAGCATCTCTGGAGAGAAGGAATGTGCGACGTTTCGCGTTGAGACCCTTCTTCAGACAGACCAAGGTTGAAATTATCATCACCAAGACTCATCGACAATGCTTTCAGTTGGCTGCAGGAAAATGGGAACAATATCTTCCAATTTCTGATCTCTTCAACTCACCCCCAGAATAGATATCGGCCGAATCTTATAATTGTAGTTTAGAGATACAGCACGGAAACAGGCCCTTCAGCCCACTGAGTCCACGTCGACCAGCGATCCCTGCACTATCCTACACACTAGGGACAATTTTACCAAGCCAATTAGCCTACAAACCTGCACGTCTTTGGAGTGTGGGAGGAAGCCGGAGCTCCCGGAGAAAACCCACACAGATCATTGGGAGAGCGTACAAATTCCATACAGAACACTGGTCTCTGGTGCTGTAATGGCTCTGTCCCACGGTACTAGTTCATTCCAAGAGCTCTCCCGAGTTTAAAAAAAATCAAACTCGTGGTAAGGACGGAGAATGAACGTAGCGGGTACGTCGGAGCTCGGGGACGTCTCTTAGCGGCTCGTAACGCTAACGGCAGGTACGCGGGAAGACTCGCTAACGGCAGGTAAGCACGGGAAGACTCGTGAAGATTTTTCAACGTGATGAAAAATGCCCACGAGAGCCCCGAGTACCGACGAGCGGCCGTTACCGTAAATCTCCGAGTTCGAATCAGGGCAAACTCGGGAGAGCTCTTGGAATGAACTCGTACCGTGGGACAGGGGTTTAAGGTAGCAAATCTGCTGCATCTATCCTTTATACACAGTTCAGGTTATGTTAAAGATAAAGCAAAATAAATGTGCATTCCCTAGCCCCCAACATTGCCCTCACCGACCAACATGCCCCATCTACACTAGTCCCACATGCCTCTGTTTTGGCCCAGATCCCTAATGTCACCTTGATCCTCCTGCAGGGGGCGAGCATGAGTCATTGTCCAAAGCCATTTGATTCTGCTGTCACCCTTTCCACATCCCTATGTTTAGTTAAGTTTACTTCAGAGATACTGCGTGGAAACAGGCCCTTCGGCCCACCGAGTCCACGCTGACCAGCGATCCCCGCACGTGAACACTATCCTACACACACTAGGGACAATTTTAGAATCGTACCAAGCCAATTAACCCACCAACCTGGACGTCTTTGGAATGTGGGAAGAAACCAGGAGAACCCTAAAGAGAACCCACGGGGAGAACGTACAAACTCCGTACAGACAGCACCCGAGGTCAGGATCGAACCTGGGTCTCTGACACCAGTAAGGCAGCAACTCTACCGCTGCACCACCGAGCCGGCCCAGCTCCATCTCTTCAACTGCTCGACCTCTCAAGCCCTGTCGAGGCTTGCTGATAATTCTCAGCACTTCAGGCTCTGCTTTTCAGTTCCTGACCTCCAGTACCTCCAGAAAAACCGTTTAGTCTTTACAAAGGCCACTTCTCAAAGGCCATTTCATTTCAAAGGCAATTATTTACAGAGCTGCTATAATTTGATAGATTTCCTGTCATTCATTACGCCTGGCCTTGCCCATGTTGTCTTTTTCATCAGAGTTCATCGCGTTACTGAAAGGTTGTGTTTACTCCCATTGGAACAGAACCTAAGATGTATTGAATTGAATTGAACACATTGTTGTCATGTGTGACAAGTCCCAGTGAAATTCTTTGCTTGCTCACCCAAGGTATGCTAATAGTCGCCACCTAAAGGGCACTGATAAACTCACACAGTGTCCGCTGCCAGGTCCTCCTTTCTTCTTCTACCCTCCTCAAGGCGGTCCCCCTCCCACGCCGGGTCCTCCTTTGTTCTTCTCCTCCCCCCCCTCCACCGTGGTTCCCCCTCGCTCCCGATCCGCTGTCACCATGACAACAGCCTTATATTGTTTTCCGTCTTCTGGTACATCGACATCCCGGTTTCCCGCTCATTTCCTTGTAAGGTTTTGCAAATAATGTCCGTAAAGGTGAACGTACGTTTTAAAAATTGTTCAGTTTAGTTTGGAGCTACAGCGTTGGAACAGGCTCTCCGGCCTGCAGAGTCCACGCCGACCGATGATCACCCATACACACTAGGGCTGAAGGGCCTGTTTGGCACGGTGGCGCAGCGGTAGAGCCTTAAGGGCCTGTCCCACTTTCGCGACCTAATTCACAATCGTTTTTACTCGTGAACATTTTTCATCACGCTACAAAAAACGCCCGACCTACTTGATGCCACGAGTGCCTACGACCAGCATCGCGGCCCGCTACGACCTACCTACGACCTCATGACGACCACGCTGCGAGTACGAGTCAAGGGCAAACTCGGCAGAGGTCGTGAATTAGGTCATGAAAGTGGGACAGGCCCTTTACAGTGCCAGAGAGCCGGGTCAGATCCTGACTACCGGTGCTGTCTGTGTGGAGTTTGCACTTTCTTCCCATGAACTGCATCGTTTTCTCCAAGATCTTCGGTTTCCTCCCAGACACTAAAGTCCCAGCGGGCCAGGCAGCATCTGTGGATAGAAGGAATGGGTGACATTTCGGGTCGAGACCACTCTTCAGAATTACAGTCCTCCATTCCTTCTCTCCAGAGATGCTGCCTGTCCCGCTGAGTTCCTCCAGCATTTTGTGTCTATCTTCGGTGTAAACCAGCGCCTGCAGTTCCTTCTTGCACCTCATGGATTTCCTCCGGGTGCTCCAGTGCCCCAAAGATGTGCGGGTTGGAGCTATATTGACTGCCGTATAATGCCCCTGAGGTGCAGCGAGTCGATGAGAAAGTGTGATAGCACAGAACTGGCATGAATGGGAGATTGACTGTTCAAATGGGCGATGGGCCGAATGGCCTGGTTTCCATTCTGTATCTCCCAATTTAACAAAATTATATTTTAAGGGCCTGTCCCACTTTCACGACTTAATTCAAAACCTCTGCCGAGTTTAAAGGACCTAAAAAAATAAATCAAGCTCGTGGTAATCTACGAACTACTACGACCTTCCACGATCCATGTTCACAAACTCCTACGAGTATGTCTACGAATTCCCAATACTATTTTGACGCCCTCCTTACGAGTAAAAACTTGCAATTTCTTTCATCCCGACCATTTTCTCACTCGTGGGCATTTTCTATCGGACTGGTAAAAACGTCCCGACTTACCTGATGCCCCGAGTACCTATGGCTGGCATATCGAGCCGCTACGACATATCTACGAACTCCTGCGGACTCGTTACGAACATTCTGCAAGTTTGAATCAAGGGGAAAAACTCGGGAGAATTTGTGAGTAATTCGGGAAAGTGGGACAGCTGTGCAGCTCAAACTGAGCATTCGTCAGATGAAACATTATGCTTTGCATTGGTCCCACTAACTTGTTAAATTTATAATGTAAGTCTGATTGTAAGATTTAATTGAATTCCTTATCATGTTCAAGGTCTTGTCAACTCAGTATCTTATTTTATGAATTTTAATATCACACACAATAAGCCACTTTCCTCATCCAACTGCTGCTCATTCTGTATGTGCGTGGGACCAATGGACAATTTTAATGTTGGCTGATAATGGCGATGCTTTAGAGCTCTTTATGTGGGGGTGTTAAAACATAAAGGAACTCCACACAAAAGAAGGCAACGTATTCTTAGAGGCAAAAAACCTGTTATAGTTAAGGAATGACTCTGAATTAGCAAATTGTTGGGACTCTTGTGTGCTGTAATTGGATTGTGGGAACAACCCTTATAATAGATGAGATATCCTCTGTGCTCAGCAACGTGGGAGAGTCCAGGACCAGAGCGCGCAGCCTCAGAATAGAAGGATGTACCTTAAGAACGGAGACGAGGAGGAATTTCTTCAGCCAGAGGGTGGTGAATCTGTGGAATTCATTGCCACAGACGGCTGTGTAGGCCAAGTCAATGGATATTTTTAAAATAGGGATTGATAGATACTTGTTTAAGAAGGAACTGCAGATGCTGGAAAATCCGAAGGTAGACAAAAATGCTGGAGAAACTCAATGGGTGAGGCAGCATCTATGGAGCAAAGGAAATAGGTGACGTTTCGGGTCGAAACCCTTCTTTAGAATCTTGTTAGATTCTTGATTATTACGGGTGTCAGGGGTTATGGGGAGGGGGCAGGAGAATGGGATTGAAAGGGAAAGATAGATCAGTCTTGATTGAATGGTGGAGCGGACCCTATGGGCTGAATCTGCTCCTCGTGTCATGGTCTTGTGGTCTAACTCTGCAAGTGCGGTGCGATTGTGATCATTCCTGCCACCTCATCCACCATTACATCTTGAAAACTCTTAAACACGGGTTATGGGGAGGAGGCAGCACGATGGGATTAGGAGGCAGAGATCAGCCATGATTGAATGGCAGAGTGGACTCGATGGGAGGAACGGCCTAGTTCTACTCCTACAAACTTGTGAACTTGTGATCTGAATATAGACACAAAAAGCTGGAGTAACTCAGCGGGTCAGGCAGCATCTCTGGAGAAAAAGAATGGGTGATATTTCATAGAAACATAGAAACATAGAAATTAGGTGCAGGAGTAGGCCATTCGGCCCTTCGAGCCTGCACCGCCATTCAATATGACCATGGCTAATCATCCAACTCAGTATCCCGTACCTGCCTTCTCTCGATCCCTTCAGCCACAAGGGCCACATCCAACTCCCTCTTAAATTTGGCCAACGAACTGGCCTCAACTACCTTCTGTGGCAGAGAATTCCACAGATTCACCACTCTCTGTGTGAAAAACGATTTTCTCACCTCTGTCCTAAAAGACTTCCCCCTTATCCTTAAACTGTGACCCCTTGTTCTGGAGTTCCCCAAAACGGGAACAATCTTCCTGCATCTAACCTGTCCAACCCCTTAAGAATTTTGTAAGTCTCTATGAGATCACCCCTCAATCTTCTAAATTCCAGCGAGTACAAGCCGAGTCTATCCAATCTTTCTTCATATGGAATTCCTGCCATTCCAGGAATCAGTCTGGTGAACCTTCTCTGTTCTCCCTCTATGGCAAGAATGTCTTTCCTCAGATTAGGAGACCAAAACTGTATGCAATACTCCAGGTGTGGCCTCACCAAGACCCTGTACAACTGCTGTAGAACCTCCCTGCTCTTGTACTCAAATCCTTTTGCTATGAATGCCAACATTTCAGGATGGGTCGGGTCGATATACAGTACCTGATCTGTTTGGCATTTACCACAAAGCTTTTCCCCGCACTACACAGTACACATGACAATAATAAGCTTCAACCTAAACTATCTTGCCTGGCCAATGGGCATTTAGAGCAGGGTGGGGAACCTGCGGCCTTCTAGGCCATTAAGTGCGGCCTTTTGAATGAATCCAATATTTGCAGAACACATTTTTATTATCTGTTTTTGTTCGTCTTTTATTATTTTATTTTAATCTTAAAATAAACATATTTAAAATACCAAAGAGTAAAAGAAGATTCAATGAAATTATCCTCCCCGACTGACCACAATTAAAACATTAGTTAGTCATGAGGGCTATTTTAACAAAATAATGTACATATCAGAGTATATTTAATTGAAGTTTCTTGGATGTGGCCTTATTAGATTACAGCTAACTTAATGCGGCATTCCGACATGAAAAGGTTCCCCACCCCTGATTTAGAGCAAGTCGTATTCTTATCAATGCAGAAGCTAATTAATTTTCTTTGTATCGAACCCCTTTCAATTAAGTTGATAGCAGCGAGTTCCCATTGCTAATACTCTCCCACACAAGCACAAGGATGGAAACAAGCATATTAGGGTAATCATTTCCAACAATGGCCATAATTAGGACCATTGTACCGATGCCACGCTGGTCATCTCCTTATAGACATTTTCAGATTTTCAATGTTAAAAAAAAACCCATTCATTTTCATCTTCTGAAGTAGTAACTACTAAATAGGTACTAAGCCTTTAATCATCCCCAACCTCAAGAAATCTGAGAGAAACAAGGAACTGCAGATGCTGGTTTGCAAAAAAAAAAAAGACGCGACTTGCTGGAGTAAATTAGCGGGTCAGGCGACATCTCTGGAGAATGGATAGAGATAGAGATACAGCGCAGAAATGGGCCCCTCGGCCCACCGGGTCCGCCGACCGCCGACCAGCGACCCCCACACACTATCCTACACATGCTAGGGACAATTTACAATTACACTAACAATTTACATGACAATTTTACATTTCTAACCAAGCCAATTAACCTACAAACCTGTACGTCTTTGGAGTGTGGGAGGAAACCGGGGCACCCGGAGAAAACCCACGCAGGTCACGGGGAGAACGTACAAACTGCGTACAGACAGCACCCGTAGTCGGGTTCGAACCCGGGTCTCTGGCGCTGTGAGGCAGCAACTCTACCGCTGAACTAACGAACACTGAGCAATTTATAGCATGACATTCCCCCTTAGATACCAACAGCAAGGAATGATCTGTGCTTGGAGCCCTTTTTGTTGAAGAATAACCCACTACTTACAGTATAATGAACACGCCAAAGCCAGAATGTGCTTTTCGGGCCTGTACTGGCATTCTATTAACATATTAAAGGAAAATATTTATTTGACTAAAGCAGAAACATGTACAGTGTTTCTCAAAGTGAAGCCATAAATGTTTTACAGAACAATTAAAATCAATAGGCCTTGAAATGGTGCAGGGGTCCGATAGTTTGTGAGAATAATGATCGATGGCAATGCTCCTGTTCTCCAGGTATTTACAACAATTCCATTTCTGCGGGAAGCGTGAGAGTTTTGCACGAGATTGTCTCATCATGTCGGTCAAAGATGAAGGGTAAAGCAAGAAAGAATTATTTTTCTGAAGAAGGGACCTGACCAACGTGAGGCCAAACGCAGACTGGAGGAACAGCACCTCATATTTCACCTGGGCAGCTTACACCCCAGCGGTAAGAACATTGAAGATAGACACAAAATGCTGGAGTAATTCAACAGAACACGCAACATCTCCGGATAGAAGGAATGGGTGACCTTTCAGGTCGACACCCTTCTAACACTAACCCTTGCATTCCCTCTCTCGCCATCCAGGTCGTACCACCTTCAAAGTCGACTTGTTGTCTATATCCGTTCTCACCTAACAATGGCCTGTTTCCTTTATCATCCTTACGTTTTTACATATCTTTCATTCATTTGTTCTATATCTCTCTAAATCACCGTCTATATCTCTCGTTTCCCTTTTCCCTGACTCTCAGTCCGAGGAAGGGTCTCGACCCGAAACGTCACCCGTTCCTTCTCTCCAGAGATGCTGCCTGTCCCGCTGAGTTACTCCGGCATTTTGTGTCTATCTTGGTTTTAAACCAGCAGTTCCTGCCCGCGCATCCCGGCCTGGAACATCACTATCCATTAGATCAGTCTGAAGAAGCGTCCAAACACAAAACCTCGACTCCACAAGTGCTGCCTGACCCACCGAGTTACTCCAGCACTTTGTGTTTTGCTCAAGATTCCAGCATCTGCAGTTTCTTGAGTCTCCATCAAACTTTTATTTGCGCTGCCTCTATTGTCAAGAGGTGGGCAGCTAAACACAAAGTCGTTAGTGCAGCCAGAGACCACTACACAACAGTAACCATGGTTCATTGGTGAGGTTAGTGTTGTGCAGTGGTCAGGTGCTGGTTGATGGGAAGACACTGTTCTTGAACCTGATGGTCAGGGTTCTCAGGCTCCTGTACCAGGCTTATTCCCGACGGTAGGAATGAAATGAGAGCGTGGCCAGGGTGGTGTGTGTCTTCCGTTATACCTGCCGCCTTTCTAAAGCTGCAACTCATTCAGAAGAAGGTTGTCTAAAGAAAACACGACCTGAAACGTCAGCCATTCCTTCTCTCCAGAGATGCTGCCTGTCCCGCTGAGTTACTCCAGCTTTTTCTGTCTATCTTAGGTTTAAACCAGCATCTGCAGTTCCTTCCTGCATAGTGAAGTGAATGGTCTCTTTCTGCGCCATATAATGCCATGTTTCACACAGATTAAACATATTCTCTGGTTCAGGAAAAAAAAAAAGGGTGGTGTGTGTCTTCCGTTATACCTGCCGCCTTTCTAAAGCTGCAACTCATTCAGAAGAAGGTTGGCTGGTCTAAAGAAAACACGACCTGAAACGTCACCCATTCCTTCTCTCCAGAGATGCTGCCTGTCCCGCTGAGTTACTCCAGCATTTTGTGTCTATCTTTGCTATAACCATTGATTGATTAAAAAGATGTAGCATTGAAACTGGCCGACCATCGATCACCCGTTCACACTCGTTCTATGTTATCCCACTTTACCATCCACTCCCTACACACTAGGACAGGGGTTCCCAACCTTTCTCGTCCCGTTTACCCCAGGCAACTTTAATAGCACATAACAATGTTATTTTCACTTATTTATGAACAACTACTGATGAACAGATGCCGGTATACCGGAACCAAACACAGTCAGTCAATGAGAACAATATGTACAGATCCAGAATCAACAAACTTACCCCCTGGGAACAATAGACAATAGACAATAGACAATAGGTGCAGGAGTAGGCCATTAGGCCCTTCGAGCCAGCACCGCCATTCAATGTGATCATGGCTGATCATCCCCAACCAGTACCCTGTTCCTGCCTTCTCCCCATATCCCCTGACTCCGCTATCTTTAAGAGCCCTATCTAGCTCTCTCTTGAAAGCATCCAGAGAACCGGCCTCCACCGCCCTCTGAGGCAGAGAATTCCACAGACTCACCACTCTCTGTGAGAAAAAGTGTTTCCTCGTCTCCGTTCTAAATGGCTAACCCCCTTATTCTTAAACAGTAGCCCCCGGTTCTGGACTCCCCCAACAGCGGGAACATGTTTCCTGCCTCTATTGTGTCCAAACCCTTAACAATCTTATATGTTTCAATAAGATCCCCTCTCATTCTTCTAAACTCCATAGTATATAAGCCCAGCCGCTCCATTCTCTCAGCATATGACAGTCCCGCCAAAATGGGAATTAACCTTGTAAATCTACGCTGCACTCCCTCAATAGCAAGAATGTCCTTCCTCAAATTAGGGGACCAAAACTGCACACAATACTCCAGGTGTGGCCTCACTAGGGCCCTGTACAACTGCATGTCAACACAAATGTACCCCAGGTTGGGAACCCTCGCATTGGGGGCTACTAACAGGGTAATTAACCAACAAACACATGTCTCCAATCCAACCTGAAACATCAACTAGCCACATATTCCAAAGATGCTGCCTGGACTGCTGAGTTACTCCAGCACATTATGGCTTTGTGTTTGTTTAACGAAACAGCAAGGAAATAGGCCCTTCGGCCCACCTAGTCCACGCTGACTATCGATCACCCGTTCACACCAGTTCCATGTTGTCCCTCTTTCTCATCCACTCCCTACACACTAGGGGCAATTTGCAGACAAGCCCTCACATCTTTGAGATATCTTTATGTCTAGTCTTTGACTGGATAGCTTGCAAACGGCAGCTGTTCACTGTACCTTGATACACGTGACAATAACAGGCTAAAGTAAACTGGACAGGTATATGAATAGGACAGGTCTGGAGGGATATGGACCAAGAGCAGGCAGGTGGGACTAGTGCAGCTGGGCCATGTGGGCCAGTTGGGCCGAAGGGCCTGTTTCCATGCTGTTTCACTCTATGACTCGATGGAGGAAACCCACGCGGTCACAGGGAGAATGTGAAAACTCTACACTCACACAGCGCCCGCAGTTGGGATTGAACCCGGGACTCTGGCAACAGATCTACCAGCCCTAGTCAGATTTAATTCAGTGCTCGCTCGGGCATTAAAGGCACGATCTATCTTTGCAACCCCCATCTCGTATTGTTATCGTATCTTGCATGGAGCGGTGGAAATCTGAATGGTCTCAGATGACGCTGTTAATCAAGTTCAGGGCTGCAGGCAAAGATTTTTCTCTTCTTATTGACATGCAGTAAAGATTACAGAGTGGCGCTCTCTACACTGAGAATCTCCTCTGCTGTACACATTGGAAAACAATAAGAAGGTTGTCTTCTTCTCGTTGTTCAAATATAAACAGGAGAGCAGGGCTGGAGGCAGATTGCAAAAGAGCGGGGCAATTACTCAACAAAACGCATCGTAAAGCAAGAGAGAATGTGTGCCCGGTTTACAAGCATCTGATGTGGCCCACAATTGATTTCTTAGCCCTTGCATCATTGCCAGGTACAAATCCTATGGAATGCGGAAACATGTTTGCTTTGAACTAGCGGCTGAAGGAAATCTATGCAACTCCAATTATTCTGGCTGAGTTGACATCTTTTATTCCACGCACGTTACTTAAAACTGCGGCATCTGTACCTGCTTCAATGATAGGATGGTGTTCACTATGTATTGGTTACAGCAGGGTGCAATTACTGAATGTCTGAGTGCTTGTCTCTTCTTAATCCAACACTGTTTTTACAGGCCTCCGACATCAGCCTGGAGAAGGGTCTCGACCCGAAACGTCACCCATTCCTTCTCTCCAGAGATGCTGCCTGTCCCGCTGAGTTACTCCGGCATTTTGTGTCTATCTACTGATTAACAGAATTTAGAAGGATGAGGGGGACCTCATTGAAACTCACCGAATAGTGCACAGAGTGGATGTGGAGAAGATGTTTCCACTCGTGGGAGAGTCTAGGGCCAGAGATCGCAGCCCCAGAATAAAAGGACGTAGTCAGAGGGTGGTGAATCTGTGGAATTAATTTGGTGGTGGAGGCCAAGGCAGTGGATATTTTTAACATGGAGATTGATAGATTTTTGATTAGTGCGGGTGTCAGGGGTTATGGAGAGAAGGCAGGAGAATGGGGTTAGGAGGGAGAGATAGATCAGCAATGCTGGACGGCCGAGTAGACTTGATGGGCTGAATGGCCTAATAATTCTCCTATAGCTTACAAAGAGTCATAGAGTGATACAGCGTGGAAACAGGCCCTTCAGCCCAACTTGCCCACACCGACCAACATGTCCCAGCTGCACTAGTCACACCTGCCTGCGTTTGGCCCATTTCCCTCCAAATCTGTCCTATCCATGTACCTGTCCAACTGTTTCTTAAAGAGGTTGACCTATGGCTCAGTTGCCTCAGCTGCCTCTGGTTCTGGAGGTCTTTAGCTAGTGGTTAGGGCTCTTAGGGCTAACGGAATCAAGGGATATGGGGAGAGTGCAGGAACGGGGTACTGATTCTGGATGATCAGCCATGATCCTATTGAATGGCGGTGCTGGCTCGAAGGGCTGAATGGCCTACTCCTGCACCTATTTCCTATGGTTCTAGTGTTGTCAACCCAGTACACCAGCACACTTTCATGAGAAACTTCACACATTCATCCACAGAATTAATTATCCTCAATATTAATCTCAGCATTAATATATTAATATTCTCAGAAACCATCTGAACTCTTGGGTGGATGTTGGATATTAAAAGTGTTAAGGGGCTGTCCCACTGTACGAGGTAATTCAAGAGCTCTCCCGAGTTTAAAAAAAAATTCAAACTCGTGGTAAGCAAGGAGAATGAACGTAGCGGGTACGTCGGAGCTCGGGGACGCGTCTTAGCGGCTCGTAACGCTAACGGCAGATACTCGGGAAACGTGGTAAGCTCGTGAAGATTTTTCAACATGTTGAAAAATGTCCACGAGAGCCCCGAGTACCTACGAGCGGCCATTACCGTAAACCTCCGAGTTCGAATCAGGGGAAACTCGGGAGAAGTCTTGAATTAGCTCGTACAGTGGGACAGATTTGCTGACTCACAGGACCAGATACATGGGTTTGATTTCTGTTTAGTTTGGAAATACAGCACAGAAACAGGCCCTTCGGCCCAACTAGTCCGCACCGACCAGCGATCCCCGCACATTAACACTACCAGTACACACACTTAGGACAATTTACTCTTATACCAAGCCAATTAACCTACAAACCTGTGTGACTTTGGAGAGTGGGAGGAAACCGGAGCACCCGGAGAAAACCCACGCGGTCACAGAGGGAACATGCAAACTCCACACAGACAGCGCCCGAGGTCAGGATCGAACCCGGGTCTCTGGCGCTGTGAGGCAGCAGCTCTACAGTTGCATCAACTAAACTAAAGTCATAGTCAAAGTGTATCACGCAACTCACAAATGTTAAAATAGACAATCATGTTATTATCACAATATTGTTTGTAAGAGTTTTAGTGTAAATTAGCCGTCATTATTCACAAAAGGCTACAACAACAAGATTGCTAAATCCAATTCATTGGCTGTGCAGCACTTTGGGATGTCCTGTCATCAGTGATGCTATATAAATGCAAATGTAATGTGCATGCACACGCCAGGGGTTGTAACACTGCCAGAGTCAATTATATCCCTCAATGAGGCAGCCAGTAATCAAAGAGCTCCATAGACATGCACTGTGGTAACGGCCTAGTGTCACAAGGTTCAGCATCTGAGGAGCCTGAACATCAAATACTTTGCACTAAACATATTAATTCTCCGTCCCGTTCCCACGCTGATTCGCTATTACGACCACGTATGTTTTGTCGGCGTAGGAAAGAACTGCAGATGCTGGTTTAAATCGAAGGGAGACGCAAAAAACTGGAGTAACTCAGCGGGACAGGCAGCGTCTCTGGAGGGAAGGAACGGGTGACGTTTCGGGTCGAGACCCTTCTTCAGACTTCCCAGTGCTTGCCTGCGCCTCCCGTCTATCCCGGCAATCCAGCTCCGGTTCCAGACATCCCAGTTACTCGTTTGCATATCTTTCACTCATTGTTCTTTATCTCTCCACATCATCGTCTATTTTCTCTCATTTCCCTCATCCCTGACCAGTCTGAAGATGAGTCTCGACCCGAAACGTCACCCATTCTAACCCCATTCTCCTGCCTTCTCCCCATAACCACTGACACCCGCACTAATCAAGAAACTATCTATGTCTGCCTTAAGCCGTGGGGGGCTAGGCTCGAAGGGCCAAATGGCCTACTCCTGCACCTATTTTCTATGTTTTGAGGGTTCTAATATTGGCATTTCATAGACGTCAGCTTGGTAATGTTTGAATACTGTCTCCATCCTCGACACAAATGTGCGCCAATCCGCAGTCAGTATTTGCATTATCTATATATGCTGAGAGTACCTGTACATGTTTATCATGGATAAGCAACCAGCCCATCATCAGATCAAACACTAACAGAACTCACCTTAATTGCTATTCACTCTTTCACTTCAATCACAAAAGGCAGTTCTTGGCCACCATCCAAGACATGACTTTACAAACCATCAAAGGAACATTCTTGAACCTGACTGAGCTTGTTGGAGCAACTTCTCGATTTCACCCAACATAAAAACATAGAAAATAGATACAGGAGTAGGCCATTCGGCCCTTCGAGCCAGCACCACCATTCAATATGATCATGGCTGATCATCCAAAATCAGTACCCCGTTCCTGCTTTCTCCCCATATCCCTTGACTAACGCTCTCTTGAAATTGTTCTCCACCGCCTTCTGTGGCGGAGAATTCCACAGATTCACAACTCTCTGGGTGAAAAGGTTTTTCTTCATCTCAGTCCTAAATGGCCTGCCCCTTACTCTTAAACTGTGTGACCCCTGGTTCTGGACTGCCCCAACATGGCGAACATTTCTCCTGTTGGGGCAAGTTTTCTTGACAGCGCCAGAGACCCGCATTCGATCCTGACTACGGGGTGCTGCCTGTGTGGAGTTTGCACGTTCTCCCCGTGACCGCGTGGGTTTTCCCCCACAACCTAAAGACGTGCAGGTTTGTAGGTTAATTGGCCCTCTGTAAATTGCCCCTGATCTGTAGGGAGTGGATGAGAAAGCGGGATAACATAGAACTAGTGTGAATGGGTGCTCGATGGTTGACGTGGACTGGATGGGAGGAAGGGCCTGTATATTCCAATCAGAAAAAACCTTCTATGGTGGTTATTCCAAGTTTGGCCAAGCAATATTCATTAAAAGAGTGCAACGAAAGCAGAACCTCCGTGCCAATTCATCAAAGCAAGCTTTAGTTCATTAAGAGTGTCGGCGTACTTTCAACAGTGTTATTGTAGATGGAGGCAGTTAATTGTCTTAAATGGCCACAAAAACCCATTGACATGGGCTAATGATGCAAATCCTGTCTCAGCCTGCGTTAACAGTTGGCAATTAAGATACTTTGTCCAGTAGGCAGGGTTATGGTCTCACCTGGAAATCAACCAGAGATATAATTTGTCGTTCTCTGGCTGCTTCACTCACATACACTCGTGCGTTATGGAGATTAAATCATTTCCATCGCTCAGAAGGGCATTTTATCGGGATGCATCACAGCTTGGTTGGGTACAGCTCCATCCAAGACCCGCGAGAAATTGCAGCGAATTGTGGACGCAGCCCAGACCATCACACAACCCAACCTCCCCTCCACTGACTCCATCTACACCTCACGCTGCCTCAGCAAGGCCAGCAGCATCATCACGGACCAGTCGCACCCCCCCCACCCCCGGTCACTCCCTCTTCTCCCCTCTCCCATCAGGCAAGAGATACAGAAGTGTGAAAACGCACACCTCCAGATTCAGAGACAGTTTCTTCCCAGCTGTTATCAGGCAACTGAACCATCCTACCACAACCAGAGAGCGGTGCTGAACTACTATCTACCTCATTGGTGACCCTCGGACTATCTTTGATCAGACTTTGCTGGCTTTATCTTGCACTATTATTTATGTTATTCCCTTTATCACGTATCTGTACTGTAAATGGATCAATTGAAACCATGTATTATCTTTCCGCTGACTGGTTAGCACGCAACAAAAGTTATTCACTGTACCTCGGTACACGTGACACTAAACTAAACTCAAATTGAACCCTCAGTACACCTGACATAGGTTAAACTATGATGAGCGTTTGTCGGCACTGGGCCTGTACTCGCTGGAGTTTAGAAGAATGAGGGGGAACCTCATTGAAACGTACAGAATAGTGAAAGGCTTGGATAGAGTGGATGTGGAGAGGATGTTTCCACTAGTGGGAGAGTCTAGGACCAGAGGGCACAGCCTCAGAATTAAAGGACATTCTTTTAGGAAGGTGATGAGGAGAAATTTCTTTAGTCAGAGGGTGGTGAATCTGTGGAATTCTTTGCCACAGAAGGCTGTGGAGGCCAAGTCAGTGGATATTTTTAAGGCAGAGATAGATAGAGTTTTGATTAGTGCGGGTGTCAGGGGTTATGTTGGAGAAGGCAGGAGAATGGGGTTAGGAGGGAGAGATAGATCAGCCATGATTGAATGGTGGAGTATGCATGACGGGCCGAATGGCCTAATTCTACTCCTATTCCTAATGACCTTAATAAACTAAACTCAAACTGAACTCAACGTTCAGTATATATCAGATTCCATGCTGTAATATTTGTGGATCTGACTTTTAATCTTGGAATTAAGAAGTCATTTGAGGTAATGCAGACTAGTGCCAAACAAGTGCTCCATTGTTCAAGGCACCAGACTCTTGGTTTAAAAATTGTACTAATATTAATATGTCACGGAAAGCTCAGCAGTTAAATTTATCAAGCTGAAAAATAGGATAATTATATTGCTTTTGCAATAGATAATTTTCATATGGAAGCCTTCTTCCTGTGTGTATTGTGAGCATATCTTCAAGGCATAGACTTTGAGTTGTAAACCCAGTCAAAACACACCCAGATGCATTAGTAAACTCTGTTATACATCCACAGAGAGTGGGTGCCTACCTTCTGCAGGGTGTGCTTTCATTCCTCTACATGCCGAGCATTGTCGCTCTGGACTGCAGCCACTTGTTTTTCTAGTTTAGAGACACAGCGCACACACACACACACACTAGCACCATCCTACATGCACTAGGGAAAATGTACATTTTTTTTACCAAAGCCAATTAACCGTACAAACCTGCACACCCTTGGAGTGTGAGAGGAAACCGGAGAACCTGGAGAAAACCCACGAGGTCACGGGGAGAACGTACAGACAAGCACCCGTGGACAGGATCGAACCCGGGTCTCTGGCGCTGTGAGGCAGCAACTCGAACGGTGCGCCACCATGCTGCCCTTATGCTTGGCATTGTGCTGGGGAGACGGACACGTGCGCCAGGAAGGGCAGTTTTCCAGCTACTACATGGGAACCTGATGGGGAGAAAGGTACAGAAGCTTAGAGCCCTCGAGGCAAACAGCATGGGCGCATTGGGCCAACTTACCCATGTTGACCAACATGCCCCGTCTACAGTAATCCCATATCCATCTAAAGCTTTCCTATCCATGTACCAGTCCAAATGTTATGATAGTACCGACCTCAAGTACCTCCTCTGGAAGCTCGTTCCATAGAGCTACCACCATCTGTGTGGAAAAAGTTGCCCCTCAGGTTCTGATTAAATCTTTCCCCTCTCACCTTAAGCCCATGTCCTCTGGTTCTTCATTCCCCTACTCTGGGTAGAAGACAGTGCATTCACATGATCTACTCCACACATGATCTTCATCATCCATCGGCGGTCACTTGAAACAAGTATGACCGTCCTCTCATGGAGGACGCCTGTGCGTGACTTTGTTTAACGTGGGGAGACTGGTGCACAGACAGCCACCCCACGGCCCTTGACAGATCTGGGTCGGGATCCAGTGGCACGGAGTCCAAGACGACCGGAGTCCCTTTCCTGCCGCAGCCTTCATCCGCCTTCCCAGCCGTTGTGATGCTCCACTAAGGTCAGCCGTCGTCCTCCGCCTGTTCCACCGTTGAGGTCCTGGTTGGATTGCTCTTGGTCAGAGACCAGACCTCCCCCTCGACCTTACCGCCGTGGGTGGCCCTACCAGGAGCACAGCTCCAGACGGCATCGCTCTCAGGATCTCAGGACCGCAAAATCATTCTTCACAATTACTTCCTATTAAATTTGGAAACTAACTTCCAAATGCAAATTGGAGGAACAGCATCTCATATTGCGCTTGGGCAGTTTACAACCCAGTGGTATGAATGTTGATTTACCTAGCTTCAAGTAACCCCTGCATTCCCTCTCTCTCCATCCCTCTCCCACCCAAGTTGCACCAGCTTCAAAGTCATCTTGTTGAGTCTCATTGTCTGCAACTCGTTCTCACCTAAGCCACAGCTACCAATGGAAAAATTGAAGGTAGACAAAAGTGCTGGAGAAACCTTCGCTCCATAGACGCTGCCTCACCCGCTGAGTTTCTCCAGCATTTTTGCCTACCTCCTGTTTCCTTTATCACCGTTGCTTTTTTGCAAATCTTTCGTTCACTTGTTCTAAATCTCTCTACATCACTGTCTATATCTCTCGTTTCCTTTTCCCCCTGACTCTCCAGCCTGAAGAAGGGTCTCGACCCGAAACGTCACCCATTCCTTCTCTCCAGAGATGCTGCCTCACCTGCTGAGTTCCCCAGCTTTTTATGTCTATCTCCTAAAGCTGAGGCCCAAATTAGATGAAGTCTGACTAGCCCTCGTGTTAACCATTCTGCCATTTTACTGCAATAAATACTAAATTGTTTTTGCAACAAGAATCATTGCTAATACGTTGCCGATTTTACAAAGGCATTATGTTTTGTGGATGAATATCTGTAATTTTATGGTGGATTTACTGTTGAGGTCCAGGATTTACTGTGTTTAGATATTTCTAACTAGTGATGGAATAATAAAGATCCTCTCTGCGAACAAGCAGGGTGCAAGTGTTACATTAATCATGCCATCATATGTCTCTTGACATTGATTTTTCGTCACCTATCAGGCAAGAAGTGACAGTGTATGAGCACTATCTGTGAAGCCAGAGCAATTAACACTCAGCTTAATCGCCAGCTGGAGGAACTCAACCTACACAGGCATGCAGTGATTTAGGAGAGAAAGGAACCACTTGGCCCATCCTGTCCATACTAGCTCTTCAATGCTATGTAATAAATTCCATCTTACTACACTCTCCCAATTTAGTTCAATTTAGTTTATTGTCCCGTGTCCTGAGACCCTGGTTCGATCCTGACTGTGGGTGCTGTCTGTGTGGAGTTTGTACGTTCTCCCTTAGACCTGCGTGGGTTTTCTCCGACATTTTCAGTTTCCTTTAAGGCCCTGTGCCACTGTACGAGCTAATTCAAGAGTTCTCCCGAGTTTCCCCTGATTCGAACTCGGAGATTTACGGTAATGGCCGCTCGTCGGTACTCGGGGCTCTCGTGGGCATTTTTCAACATGTTGAAAAATCTTCACGAGTCGTCACGAGCTTACCGCGTTTCCCGAGTACCTGCCGTTAGCGTTACGAGCCGCTAAGAGACGTCCCCGAGCTCCGACGTACCCGCTATGTACATTCTACGTGCTTCCCACGAGTTTGATTTTTTTTTTAAACTCGGGAGAGCTCTTGAAGTACCTCGAACAGTGGGACAGGCCCTTTACAGCGCCAGAGACCCGGGTTCGATCCTGACTGTGGGTGCTGTCTGTGCGGAGTTTGTACGTTCTCCCTGAGACCTGCGTGGGTTTTCACCGGGTGCCCCGGTCTCCTCCCACACTCCAAAGACGTGCAGGTTTGCAGGTTGATTGGATGGTATCATGCAAAAATTATCCCTAGTGTGTGCAGGGTAGTGTTCATGTGCGGGGATAGCCCAGACTGAGGAAGGGTCTCGACCTGAAACGGCGCCCATTCCTTCTCTCCAGAGATGCTGCCTGCCCCGCTGAGTTACTCCAGCATTTTATGTCCATCTTCGGTTTAAACCAGCATCTGCCGTTCCTCCCTACACTGTAGTGTTCTATGTATCGCCATTTCGTTTGCACATTTTGCAAGAAGCTATTTTTCTTTTCATTCGATATAAAAAGTAGAGTGAATTCAAGTTTAGATACTGATCCAGCCAAATATAACTTGGAGCATATGGATATTACATGTTCTAATGGTCCTGTGTTTAGCACATCTAGCTAGCTTCATCTTTACCTAAGTCCCAGAGCTGGACAGATCTATTAAGGTGGCGTGTGTGCGGACACTCTGAACAGATATTGAAAGGAGTGAGCATTCATGTCTAAACTATTAGAGGCAGGGCAGCGTCTCACCAATTCCTGATTGCCATAATCAAGGGAAATTATTCAGTCTCGTTGCTTTAACCTAGACCGAGCTCTCAGTGTCAAAGCTCATCTTGTCAGGAGAGCTCGGAATTCCTTTCCCGGTGAAGCTTGAGCGCGTCAACGTTGATGTTACTTAAGGAACCAGGTCTGCTTTGATGGTCTGTCTCCTAAATGCAGACCTACTTTCGGAAGTGGCTAGATAGCTTTGGACAGCAAGGTTAGGCAAATTTGAGCCCGTGTGATGTGCCTTCAATGTAACACTATAACCCTCAACGTGCCAAATGACAGTACAAAAGGCAATGAGTCGTGAGAACTGGCACGGTGGCGCAGCGGTAGAGTTGCTGCCTCACAGCGCCAGAGACCCGGGTTTGATCCTGACTACGGGTGCTGTCTGTACGGAGTTTGCACGCCCTCCCCGCGACCAGCGTGGGTTTTCTCCGGGAGCTCCGGTTTCCTCTCAAACTCCAAAGATGTAGGTTCATTGGCTCCGTAAAATTGTAGATTGTCCCTAGTGTGTGTTGGCTGGTGTTAGTGTGCGGGGATCGCTGGTGGGCACGGGCTAGGTGGGTCGAAGGGATTGTTCCTGCCATGTATCTCTAACCTAAACAAAACTAACGTGAGCAAATACTTGCCTGCTGCTCACTTGCTGACATGAGTAATACTTACGATGACAGGAGTGGAGGCCATTCGGCCACTCGTGGCCATTCTGACTCCGACTGTTCCTCACCCTCTTATCTTCCTGCATCCCTGCACATCATCCCCCCTCTTCCAAATGCTTGTCATCTCCCTCTGGTCCACGCGCCTACATTAAGTGGTGATGTACAGCAGCGCATTAACCTACCAAAAAAAGACACAAAGTGCTGGGGTTACTCAGCGGGTCAGGCAGCATCCCTGGAGAACATGGCGAGGTGACGTTTCGGGTCGGGAACCTTTTTCAGAATCTGAAGAAGGATCCCGACCTGAAACGTCACCTACCCATGTTCTCCAGAGATGCTGCCTCACCCGCTGAGTTGCTCTGGCACTTTGCGACTTTTTTTTGTAAACCAGCATCTGCAGTTTAGTTTAGTTCAGTTTAGTTTCGAGATTCAGCGCGGAAACAGGCCCTTCGGCCCACCGGGTCCGCGCCGACCAGCGATCCCCGCACCTTAACACTATCCCACACACTGGGGACACTTTTTACATTTATACCAAGCCAATTAACCTACAAACCTGTACGTCTTTGGAGTGTGGGAGGAAACCGAAGATCTCGGAGAAAACCCGCGCAGGTCACGGGGAGAACGTGCAAACTCCGTACAGGCAGCAGCCGCAGTCGGGATCGAACCCGGGTCTCCGGCGCTGCATTCGCTGTAAGGCAGCAACTCTACCGCTGCGCCACCGCGCCGGTCTTTGTTTCTGCTACGAATGTAAGTCAGACACTGAAAATTCATTAAATTAAAATCGTTTTCTCTCCACATGATGCACTCACGATGCAAATGTATTACTTTTTTAATGAACTTGAATCAGTAGGTATGAATCATTGGAATTTAAGCTTCTCCGTTTGATCTAGACCCTACTGAGGAGTAGAACTTGCTCAAAACAGGCAAACCTTGAAGTAACTTTACACGGGAGCAGCAGAAACAAGGAACTGCAGATGCTGGTTTACAGAAAAGTGCACAGAGTGCTGGACTAACTCAGCGGGTCAGGCAGCATCTCTGGAGAACATGGAAAGGTGGCGTTTCGGGTGGGGAATGGGTTCAATTTACAAACCATTATGTCTTGGGACTTGGGGGAAAAATCAGAGCACTCGGAAGAAAAACATATAAAGCAAATCCATAATTCTTAGCAAATCATTGAGATGATTATTGAATTTTTCCCCAATATATAACAAATATATGTAGGTGGAGGGAACTGCAGATGCTGGTTTCCAGCGTTGGATTAACTGAGTGAGTCTGAAGAAGGGGTTTCCTGACCCGAAACGTCACCTATCCATGTTCTCCACAGATGCTGCCTGACCCGCTGAGTTACTCCAGAACTCTATGAAACGTCACCTATCCATGTTCTCCACAGATGCTGCCTGACCCGCTGAGTTACTCCAGCACTCTATGAAACGTCACCTATCCATGTTCTCCACAGATGCTGCCTGACCCGCTGAGTTTCTCCAGAGCCTTGTGTCTTTTTTTAGAACTAGCTTTTCAAAGATCATTCTCCGAGATGAACTCCATTGAATTTGAGCTTTGTACATCACCATGGCAACTGTTGGCAAATCATTCACAGGCCCGCTTTGCTTCCAATCCACAGAGTAAAACTGGAACTTCAAATATCAAGAGCTTCCGAGCTTTGGGCTTTTCTGCTTCCTATGTTGAACTGAATTGAATTGAACGCTTTGTGGTCACATGTGAAGTCACAGTGAAATCCTTTGCTTGCTTACCCGAGGTATACAAATAGTGACCACATAAAGGGCGCGGACAAAGTTACAAATTACACCCCCGGCACCAGGTCCCCCTTTTGTTCTCCCTCCCCCCCCCCCGCCTCCGTCGCGCCGACCCAGGCTCCGCCCGCGAGGTTCCACCGCCGGCCCACGAGGCTCCAGACGCGGCCTCTCAGCGGCACGCTATAGCCCTGATCAATCCAGGCATTCTCTGATCTCGCTCCGACTTTAGTTTAGAGATGCAGCGCAGAACCAGGCGCTTCAGCCCGAGCCATCCCCGCACATTAACACTATCCTACGCACGCAAGACAATTTTTTGTACCTACGAAACTGCACGTCTTTGGTGTGTGGGAGAAAACCGAAGATCTCGAAGGTCACGGGGAGAACGTGCAAACTCCGTATAGTTGGGATCGAACCTGGGTCTCCGGCGCTGCAAGCGCTGTAAGGCAGCGACTCCACCGCTGAGCCACCGTGCCGATCTTCAAAATCCCTAATCCCACCCCCCTACACTTCATGGTCAAACACTCCAATGTCCACACAATGCCCATCACGATGGTTTGCTTCTCCAAGCTCCACATCCTCCAGTATCTTAGTCCTCTAATTGAGAAGTTGCACCTGCTTTTAGACTTTAGACTTCAGAGATACAGCGCGGAAACAGGCCCTTCAGCCCACCGGGTCCACACCGACCAGCGATCCCCCCGAACACTAGCACTATCCTACACACACTAGGAACAGTTTACAATTTTACCGAAGCCTGTTTACCTGCAAACCTGAACATCTTTGGATTATGGGAGGAAACTGGAGTACCCGGAGAAAACCCACGCGGTCACAAGGAGAGCATACAAACTCCGTAAAGACAGCACCATTTGTCAGTACCAGACTAGGCTTGTATTCAATGGAGTTTAGAAGAATGAGGGGGGGTTTTATAGGAACATATAAAATTATAAAAGGGCTGGACAAGCTAGATGCAGGAAAAATGTTCCCAATGTTGGGCGAGTCCAGAACCAGGGGCCACAGTCTTAGAATAAAGGGGAGGTCATTTAAGACTGAGCTGAGAAACAACTTTTTCACCCAGAGAGTTGTGAATTTATGGAATTCCCTGCCACAGAGGGCAGTGGAGGCCAAGTCACTGGATGGATTTAAGAGAGAGTTAGATAGAGCTCTAGGGGCTAGTGGAGTCAAGGGATGTGGGGAGAAGGCAGGCACGGGTTATTGATAGGGAACGATCAGCCATGATCACAATGAATGGCGGTGCTGGCTTGAAGGGCCGAATGGCCTCCTCCTGCACCTATTTTCTATGTTTCTAAGTTTCTACGTTTCTATGATCAGAATAATGTTATTTTTCCCTTTTACAGAACAGCTTAGTTTAGAGTCCGCACCCGTTTACTAGTTTACTAGTTGTATCTCCAAAGTCTACAGTCTTAAGCAGGTGCAACTTCTCACTTAGAGGACGAAGATATTGGGGACAATTTACAGAAGCCGGTTAACCTACAAACCGGCACGTCTTTGGAATGTGGGAGGAAACCGGAGAAAACCCACAAAGTTTGGGGGAGAACGTGCAAACTCCGTACAGACAGCACCCGTCGTCAGGATCGAACCCTGGTCTCTGGAGCTGTGAGGCAGCGACTCTGCTGCTGTGCTGCCTAATGGCTGGTTGGTTTTCAAGGGGTAATATTTATAAGTTGATAGCTGTAAGCCACTGCAAGTAATTACTAATACAGAACCAAACTGGATGATAGCATGCACTTTAAATATCAGCTGTCACACGGAGACAGATAAAATAGTGCATTTCATTTATTCATTCAGATGAAAGTTATTGGACATATTCTAAGTTAATTGAATTTCATAATGTTGCTCTATCCACAATGGAACCATCTATTGACTACCGTCATTTTTGACATTATATCATGAGGTTTATAGGGCAATGGAAATGTGAAAGATTTTTTACCAATGAAATAATTTTCTGAATTTGGGAATTGGAGGATTTTTCACGGAGGAACTTCTCGTTATCCCAGAAATAGTAATCATATCTTATAATGCCTTTTGATTGAATATTGTTTCGTTTAGAGATACAGCGTGAAAACGGGCCCTTTGGCCCTCCGAGTCCGTGCCGTCCAGCGATCGCCTGCACACTAGTTCTATCCCACACAATTTACAGAAGCCAGTTAACCGACAATCCTGCACGACTTTGGGGTGTGGGAGGGAACCGGAGCACCCGGAGGGAACCCGCATGGTCACAGGGAGAACGTGCAAACTCCACATGGGCAGCACCCGAGGTCAGGATCGAACCTGGGTCACTGCAGCTGTAAGGCAGCAGCTCTACTGCTGTGCTCCTGTGCCCTTTTAAAGTGTTAAATCACAAGTCTATGTAAGAGTAGGTGAGGCAGAGAGAGGGTGGATGGTCAGTATTTTGTGCATAGGATGGAAACGTCAAATACTAGTGGCAATGGGTTTAAGTTCTCCGTGGATTGTCACCTTGTCGTGGTGGAGAAGCTTGTGTGGACCTGAGATCCTGAGAACGATGCCGTCTGGAGCGATGCTCCTGGTAGGGCCACCCATGGCGGTAAGGTCGAGGGGGAGGTCTCTGACAAAGAGCAATCCAACCAAGACCTCAACGGTGGAACAGGCGGAGGACGATGGCTGACCTTAGTGGAGCGTCACAACGGCGGATGAAGGCTGCAGCAGAAAAGGGTCTCCGGTCGTCTTGGACTCCATGCCACTGGATCCCGACCCAGATCTGTCAAGGACCGTGGGGTGGCTGTCTGTGCACCAGTCTCCCCACGTTAAACAAAGTCACGCACGGGCGTCCTCCATATAGGGAATAGCACCCTGGAGACACCCGTGGTCAGCCATGACCGACGGGGGCCTATGAAAGAAAAAGAGGGGTTTAAGTTGCAAGGAGGAACGATTTTAAAAGAGTTTACAAGGCAAGTTTACTAACACAGGGAGAGGTATGTATCTGGTCTGCACTGTCAGGTATGTGGTGGAAGCGGATCTAAGAGAAATGTTTAAGAGGCATTTAGACAGACACATGAACAGGCAAAGGATGGGGTAATATGGACTGTGCAGGTAGATACAGTACGCTGGGCCACAGGAGTACAATACTATGTTCTATTTTCTATATTAGGGTGGCACAGTGGTAGAGTTGCAGCCTCACAGCACCAGAGACCCGGGAATGATCCTGTCTGTACGGAGTTTGCACGTTCAACCTGTGGCCGCGTGGGTTTTCTCCCACGCTCCAAAGTCGAGCAGGTTTGTAGGTTAATTTGGCTTTTTGTCAATGGCAGTTCAATGTATTTCTGAGTGAATTGGCGTACATGAATTATAGGTTAATTGGCTTCAGTAAAAATTGCAAACTGTCCCTAGTGTGTGTAGGATAGTGCTAGTGTGCGGGGATCGCTGGTCGACGTGGACTCAGTGGGTCGAAGAGCCTGTTTTCACGCTGTATCTCTTAAAGTCTAAAGGGCCTGTATCGCTTGGCCGTCATTTGCTCGTCACGCAGATGGCGAGCGAAGATTTCGTACATCACGAAATCCTGGATATGTCATCGCGCACCATGCATGCATCACGTGCGTGTCACGACGCCTGCAACCTGCGTCGTGACGCGTAAATGATGATACGTAAATTACGCATAAATGACAGCCAAGTGGGACAGGCCCTTTAAGTTCAGGCTGAATATTGATTAAATGTCATTGTATTTGTGTACGGGGATCGCTGGTTGGCCCAGACTCGGCGGGCCGAAGGGCCTGTTTCCGTGTTGTATCTCTGAACTAAACTGACCTTAACTAAACCTCTAATCTGATGCTGTACTCTGCCAGCAGGCTGTGACTATGTCGGGGCTGTGGTTGAGGGCCGGAGGGGACCGCTGGCATGCCGTCCCTTTCATTCTGTTTGCTATTTTTCAGCTGTTCTGTTGAGACTTGCATTAAGCTGATCACGTCCGTCTGTGAGTCTAACATCTGCTGGCTTGGCTGAAGCTCCCATCTCCAACAGCCCATTCGCTGCCTTGTGCAGATGTTGCAGATGTTGCTTTCCATGCATCTGCACCAATAGGCAGGAAAAGACAGCCGAGAGGCTGAAGCAGATTTTATCATTTTGTGAGATTAAAGCACGTATGTTGTACTGTGTAAGATTACATGCGTGACTACATGCCCCTAAATGGAGACAGATAAAATACGTATGTATACAAGAGAGAGTTAGATTTAGCTTGTAAGGCTAACGGAATCAAGGATATGGGGAGAAAGCAGGAACAGGGAACTGATTTTGGATGATCAGGTATGATCATATTGAATGGCGGTGCTGGCTCTAAGGGGCCGAATGGCCTACTCCTACTCCTGACACCTATGTTCTATGTTTCTATGATTCTAGTGTTGTCAACCCACTCTCATGAGAAACTTGATACATTCATCCTCAGAGTTAATTATCCTCACTATTAATCCCAGCATATATATATTAATCCCAGCATATATATATTAATATCCCAGCATATATGTATTAATCCCAGCATATATATATTAATCCCAGCATATATGTATTAATCCCAGCATATATATATTAATCCCAGCATATATCTATTAATCCCAGCATATATATATTAATCCCAGCATATATATATTAATATCCTCGGAAACCATCGGGATTCTTGAGTGGATGCTGGATATTAAAAGTTCCAGAATAATTTCCCTGCACCGTGATGCAGCGACAGAGTTACTGCCTCACAGGATCAGAGACATGGGTTCGATTCTGTGACCACGTGGGTTTTCTCCAGGTATTCTGGTTTCCATGCACATTCCAAAGACGTACAGGTTTGTAGGTTAATTGGCTTTGGTAAAATTTGTAAATTGCCCCTAGTGTGTAGCATATCAAATATGTGTAGGGCATCCAGTTTGACTATGTCCATAAGTTCATGTGATAGGAGCGTAATTTGGCCATTCGGCCCATCAAGTCTACTCCGCCATTCAATCATGGCTTTAAAAGTAAAGTGGATAGGTATATGGACGTGAAGGGAATGGAGGGGTATGGAGGGAATGGAGCAGGTAGATGGGACTAGGGGAAAACAAATGGTCGACACGGACTGGAAGGGCCGAGAGGGCCTGTTTCCGTGCTGTAATTGTTATATGGTTATATGATGTTATATGGCTCATCTATCTCATCCTCCTAACCCCATTCTCCTGCCTTCTGCCCATAACCCCTGACTTCCGTACTAATCAAGAATCTATCTATCTCTGCTTTAAAAATACGCACTGACTTGGCCTCCACAGCCTACTGTGGCAAAGAATTCCACAGATTCACCAAAGACATTCCTCTGACTAAAGACATTTCTCCTCATCTCCTTCCAAAAAGAACGTCCTTTAATTCTGAGGCTGTGACCTCTAGTCCTGGACTCTCCCACTAGTGGAAACATCCTCTCCATGTTCACTCTATCCAAGCCTTTCACTATTCTGTATGTTTCAATGAGGTCCCCCCCTCATTCTTCTAAATGCTAATCTGCAAACCCACCCACTAACTCTTTACTCAAAGATATTCCAATATCTAAAATCGAGTCCCTTAATCTCTCAACCATAGTCATCTATTCACTATTAATTGGTGCCCTCCCTTATATCACTCATTTACAGGTGCCCTCTGCTAATTCCCGTATATTCTGGTGATTTCAATCAACTGATTGTGATTACAATTCTTTTCAATGGAAGAAAATCCTTATTTCAACTATTTGACCCACTTCAGTGTGTTTGCGATAAATCCCCCGAGAAGTCACAGGGACACTTTGGAGTCCATAAAATTATTTATTAAAGTCATAAATTGCAGGAAGTATATTAGTACTCTGGGCAAGTTGTCCACAATGAATGAATAATGAGAAACGAGTCCAAAGGGCCTGTCCCACTTGCGTGTCCTTGGCACGCAAATTACGCAACCTCGTGTTCGCGTTGAGGCGCACGGACATCCCACTGAGAAACGCGGAGGGGCTCCGAAATTTTTATAGCGAGCGAATTCTTCACGCGCCAACGGCCTGTCACGTAACTGACGGCCAAAATGGGACAGGCCCAAGACCCTGGCGCGACGCAACGTCTCACCTCCAACAGCAGCAGAAGCAGGCAAACGATCGCCGAGCTCAGCCTGGGGTTCATGGCTGTTGTGTTAAAGATCCTCCCCAACTCCTAATCCCAGAGCGGGGCCAAGAAAATTGAAGACAGACACAAAATGCTGGAGTAACTCAGCGGGACCGGCAGCATCTCTGGAGAGAAGCAATGGGTGACGTTTCGGGTCAAGACCCTTCTTTCAGACTGAAGAAGAGTCTCGACACGAAACGTCACCTATTCCTTCGCTCCATAGATGCTTCCTGGTCTCGACACGAAACGTCACCTATTCCTTCGCTCCAGAGATGCTGCCTCACCCGCTGAGTTTCTCCAGCATTTTTGTCGACCTTCGATTTTTCCCGCATCTGCAGTTCTTTCTTAAAAGTTAAGATCTAAGTTTCACTTTGGCCCACCTACACGAGGTCCTACACACACTACGGACAATTTACAATTTTATCGAAGCCAATTAACCTACAAACCTGCACGTCTTTGGAGTGTGGGGGGAAACCGGAGCACCCGGAGAAAACCCACGCAGGTCACGGGGAGAAGGTACAAACTCCGTACGCACAACGCCCGTGGTCAGGATGGAACCCGGGTTTCTGGCGCTGTGAGGCAGCAACTCTACCGCTGCGCCACGTGCAACGAGGACTGTCATGTGCGGGTGACAGAACATCATTCCATCATTCTACACGTCTCATATCATTATAAGATTCCAGATTCAAGATTCAAGATTCAAGTGAGATTATTGTCATGTGTCCCAGATAGGACAATGACATTCTTGCTTTGCTTCAGCACAACAGAACATAGTAGGCATTGACTACAGAACAGATCAGTGTGTCCGTATACCATTATATAAATATATACACACATGGATAAATAAACAGATAAATTGCAATTAAACAGATAATGGGCTATTAATGTTCAGAGTTTTGTTTGAGTTCAGTTTAATGGACAATAGGTGCAGGAGTAGGCCATTTGGCCCTTCGAGCCAGCACCGACATAATAGCCAGATGGCTGTGGGGAAGTAGCTATTCCTGAACCTGGTCGTTGCAGTCTCCAGGCTCCTGTACCTCCTGTACCTGTACCTGTACAGGGACCACACTTACTAAACATTTCAAGGGTTTGGGAAATCTTGAGATCAAGAACATTACCACAGTAGTAAGTGGTCCCGCTTTTGCGAAACTTTAACACAAGTAGAATGCTTCATAAATGCAACGGTAGTCGCATAGTTGTCCATGGCCCGTGTGCTGCGTAAGCACAGTCATCAATCTGATTGAAAAATAATCGGGGCGGGAGATTGCAACCTTCACGTGGTCCGCTCTGTTCCGACAAATGCAATCAACCCGGCGTGCACGATCAAATAAGATCAAATAGAACAAGTTGTCCGACAACTTTAGGCTGTGCACGCCATACGCAAGAAGGAGAAGAAAAATAATTAAGGTGGTAGTTGTATTCAAACAGTGAAAGCAGGAAGTTAAACATGTTAACTGTGGCGTTGTAAACAAGAGATGTCATACTATTCCAGCGCACCATTGTGTCAACATTCAGATGAAATGATTGCACCTCTTAACCTGTTGTGTGTTAACATGTCACAATTCACAGTGTCAGTTCTGTGGCTAACAAAGCCAGACCCTCTGTCTCAGTATGGATTGAAACCATCACTTATTCCTGGCTTAAAGCCCTGTCCCACCGTACGAGTTCATTCAAGAGCTCTCCCGAGTTTAAAAATCAAACTCGTGGAATGTACGTAGCAGGTACATCGGAGCTCGGGAACGTCTCTTAGCGGCTCGTAACGCTAACGGCAGGTACTCGGGAAAACGCGGTAAGCTCGTGAAGACTCGGGAAGATTTTTCAACATGTTTCAACATGTTAAACATGTTTTTCAACATGTTGAAAAATGTCCACGAGAGCCCTGAGTACCTACGAGCGGCCATGACCGTGAATCTCCGAGTTCGAATGAGGGCAAACTCGGGAGAGCTCTTGGAATGAACTCGTACAGTGGGACAGGGCTTTTAATTGCAACAAAGAGAATAACATCTCTTGCATGTTTGCGGAGCTGTCAGGAGCGATAAGCACATTTTGTGTGCAATAATTGACGGCCTCAGAATCGGCCAGAGAGTGGAACAGATTTGTATTCTCCTCTGTGACCAAAATGAGGCCATTTGATGTCAGCCCCTGTCCCACTGTACCAGGTAATTCAAGAGTTCTCCCGAGTTTTCCCCTGATTTGAACTCGGAGGATGTCCGTAGCGGGTCTGTAGGAGTTTGTGGATGTCTCGTAGCGGCTCGTACGAGTAACGGGTAGGTACTCGGTAAATCTGGTAAACTCGCGACGTTTTTTCATCCCTGCAAAAAATGTCCACAAGTAAAAAAATACTTCACCTATTCACCTATTCCTTCGCTCCTTCACCCGCTGAGTTTCTCCAACATTTTTGTCTACCTTCGATTTTCCAGCATCTGCAGTTATTTCTTAAACAATAGGTTGTCGCTGATGCTGACTTCAATGAATTCCATTGTCAAATTCGCTGGCAGTCGCCTAAAAAATCTCCTAAGTAGGCCAGGCCCATGACTCTCTGACTCTGACAGGCCCCAGCATCGCCTTTGTTGCTTTAACCTCAACGTTATTTTTCATGTAGCGAATCCCTGTGAAGAGCGTCAGATTGTCCTTGCTACAGCGACACATAAATGGATGTCGTTATTAAAATGCTCCCCGGCGGCCAGCAATAAATATTTACAGAGTAAGTGGAGAAAATTATTGCACAAGCCTGCGCTTCAAACGACAATCACAGCTCACTCTAAAACCCATGAAGCGGGGAATGTGGAGTTAGTTTCCAGACTCCCTTCACTTGAGACTTCTGGAGTCCGGGTGAAAAATCGTGCAATTACAATTTGATAATGAAATTAATTATTAAGCATAATAATGTAAAATCACCAACACGATACACGTTTTCACAGACCAGGCCGATCTGAAGTTGAAACACAGTAATTAAGTCTGGCAGTGCTTCTCGATACACACAACGTGTTTTCTGGCTCATTAATAGAGAATAATTGAAGTCTTCACCAGAAGATAACACATCGTAGATGAGGTTCCCCCAGCCGCAGGTACCATGTAATCCCGTGCCACCCGCTCCAGGGTCGGGTAGTCAGCGACTAAACTGTCTCCCCCACCTGGCTTGCCAGGTGAGGAGGGGGCTGTGGACCCCCAGCAGGACCAAAAACAAGACCTGACAGAGGGCGGGTGAGCTCCCAGTGAGGCAACGGCCATCCACACTTCAGTAGAAGTTGCGATCACTGTTGTACACGGCATTGTAAGGCACTGTGCCCGTTGATGTTTCCAACAATGATGATGATGATGAGGATGAAGATGATGATGATGAAGATGAAGATGACAAAAGAGATAATTGTATTTTTTTTGATAAATTGCTCTCATTGGATTTAATGGAAACAACAAAGCTTGAACATTAATTAAAGAATGTCTAATTACTATTGATAATTTGAAAAGTTATTTTTAGGAAAGAGATGAGGAGGAATTTTCTTAGTCAGAGGGCGGTGAATCTGTGGAATTCTTTGCCACAGACGGCTGTGGAGGCCAAGTCAATGGATATTTTTAAGGCAGAGATCGATAGATTCTTGTTAGTGCGGGTGTCAGAGGTTATGGGGAGAAGGCAGGAGAATGGGGTTAGGAGGGAGAGATAGATCAGCCATGATTGAATGGTGGAGTAGACTTGATGGGCCAAATGGCCTAATTCTGCTCCTATCACGAATGACCTTCTGACCCACTGAGTTCCTCCAGCAGTTTGCTTTTTGCTGTGTGGGTGTTGTAAGGTGCTTATGCCTGGATATGCCGCTTGCTCTGCTAATCCCTCTATTCCTCAAGAAAGCAAATGGCCTTGTCAGTTTGGCCTCCACATCGGGAGACAATCACTTAACTGTGTTGACTTACTGCTACAGGGGATGCTCATCTGCAGAGTTTTGTTACAGCAGCAATGAAAAAAGCCCCTGGCTACAATTTTGAAAACTGTTTGAGTGAATGATTTATCAGCCCGTCAGATCAATAAAGAGTTGTTTCAACAGAAGATTGCCCTGGAATTCTAACATTGTATGGAGTCACAAGAGAGAATCCAACGCAGTCCTTGCCCTAATGAGAGGCAAGGTCATCAAAGCCTCGAGAGAAAGGCTTGTGTTTCTGTCACACCATCCATTCTCAGGATGACACAAAGGACTCAACAAACGACCTTAACAAGTGAGGTTGCTGTTGAAATATGACTGCTAATGCGCACATAGACTAGATTCAACAAAGGTAATACTGATTAAAACACAAATCTTGGCCACAACACCAGGGATTAACAGAAGAAGAAACAAAAATGATGGTGATGAAAACATCTGTGGAGGGAAGTGGAAGGTTGATGTTTCGGGTCAGGACCTTTCTTCAGACTCTACTTTGTATTTTGCTCGATGTTCCAGCATCTGTAGACAATCGACAATGGACAATAGGTGCAGAAGTAGAGGCCATTCGGCCCGTCGAGCCAGCACCGCCATTCAATGTGATCATGGCCGATCATCCCCAATCAGTACCCCGTTCCTGCCTTCTCCCCATATCCCCTGACTCCGCTATTTTTAAGAGCCCTATCTAGCTCTCTCTTGAAAGCATCCAGAGAACCTGCCTCCACCGCCCTCTGAGGCAGAGAATTCCACAGACTCACCACTCTCTGTGAGAAAAAGTGTTTCTTCGTCTCCGTTCTAAATGGCTTAACCCTTAACATAGAAACATAGAAATTAGGTGCAGGAGTAGGCCATTCAGCCCTTCGAGCCTGCACCGCCATTCAATATGATCATGGCTGATCATCCAACTCAGTATCCCGTACCTGCCTTCTCTCCATACCCTCTGATCCCCTTAGCCACAAGGGCCACATCCAACTCACTCTTAAATATAGCCAATGAACTGGCCTCAACTACCCTCTGTGGCAGAGAGTTCCAGAGACTCACCACTCTCTGTGTGAAGAAAGTCTTTCTCATCTCGGTCTTAAAGGATTTCCCCCTTATCCTTAAGCTGTGACCCCTTGTCCTGGACTTCCCCAACATCGGGAACAATCTTCCTGCATCTAGCCTGTCTAACCCCTTAAGAATTTTGTAAGTTTCTATAAGATCCCCTCTTAATCTCCTAAATTCCAGAGAGTATAAACCGAGTCTATCCAGTCTTTCTTCATAAGACAGTCCTGACATCCCAGGAATCAGTCTGGTGAACCTTCTCTGCACTCCCTCTATGGCAATAATGTCCTTTCTCAGATTTGGAGACCAAAACTGCACGCAATACTCCAGGTGTGGTCTCACCAAGACCCTGTACAACTGAAGTAGAACCTCCCTGCTCCTGTACTCAAATCCTTTTGCTATGAAAGCTAACATACCATTCGCTTTTTTCACTGCCTGCTGCACCTGCATGCCTACTTTCAATGACTGGTGTACCATGACACCCAGGTCTCGCTGCATCTCCCCTTTTCCTAATCGGCCACCATTTAAATAATAGTCTGCTTTCCTGTTTTTGCCACCAAAGTGGATAACCTCACATTTATCCACATTATACTGCATCTGCCAAACATTTGCCCACTCACCCAGCCTATCCAAGTCACCTTGCAGTCTCCTAGCATCCTCCTCACAGCGAACACTGCCCCCCAGCTTAGTGTCATCCGCAAACTTGGAGATATTGCCTTCAATTCCCTCATCCAGATCATTAATATATATTGTAAATAGCTGGGGTCCCAGCACTGAGCCCTGCGGTACCCCACTAGTTACTGCCTGCCATTGTGAAAAAGACCCGTTTACTCCTACTCTTTGCTTCCTGTTTGCCAGCCAGTTCTCTATCCACATCAATACTGAACCCCTAATACCGTATGCTTTAAGTTTGTATACTAATCTCTTATGTGGGACCTTGTCGAAAGCCTTCTGGAAGTCCAGATATACCACATCCACTGGTTCTCCCTTATCCACGCTACTAGTTACATCCTCGAAAAATTCCACAAGATTCGTCAGACATGATTTACCTTTTGTAAATCCATGCTGACTTTGTCCAATGATTTCACCACTTTCCAAATGTGCTGCTATCCATCTTTAATAACTGACTCTAGCAGTTTCCCCACTACCGATGTTAGACTAACTGGTCTGTAATTCCCCGTTTTCTCTCTCCCTCCCTTCTTAAAAAGAGGGGTTACATTTGCTACCCGCCAATCCTCAGGAACTACTCCAGAATCTAAAGAGTTTTGAAAGATTATCACTAATGCATCCACTATTTCCTGAGCTACTTCCTTAAGTACTCTGGGATGCAAATAAGAATAACAGTCTCCTGTGTCACCAGGGACAACTGCTGTTCTTTCAATTCATGGCTTAGATTAGCACAGAGGTAGAGTTGCTGCCTTACAGATACGGATTTGATCCTGACTATGGGCGCTGTCTGTACGGAGTTTGCACGTTCACCCCGTGACCGCGTGGCTTTTCTCCAGCTGCTCCCTAATTCCAAAGACGTACAGGTTTGTAGGTTAATTGTCTTCGGTAAAATCTCCCTAGTGTGTAGGATAGTGTGTGTAGGTCAGTCTGAAGAAGGGTCTCGACCCAAAACGTCGCCCATTCCTTCTCTCCAGAGATGCTGTCTGAGTTACTCCAGCAGTCTGTGTCTATCTTCTGTAAGATAGTGCTAGTGTACGGGGTAATCGATGGTCGGCATGAAATGTGGGCCAAAGGGCCTGTTTCCATGCTGTATCTCCAAAAGCTAAAATTAAAGCCACATTTACCTCCACCCAAAAGAGTAGATGACTCACATCTGGGAGCTCGTATTTTAATGGTACTACATTCACTCAGCTATAATATTACTCAGTCGTTTCCTGGAATTAATTGATAGTATTACAACTAAAAATTTTTATTCTGTATGATTCATCTTTCAATTTCCATCACTCCCACTTCTCCATCCTCATCTGAAGCCATAGTGCTCCAATTATCCCTGACTGCGAGGATCTTAAAGATAGCGGAGTCAGGGGCTATGGGGAGGAGGCAGGAACGGGGTACTGATTGGGGATGATCAGCCATGATCACATTGAATGGCGGTGCTGGCTCGAAGGACCGAATGGCCTACTCCTGCACCTATTGCCTATTGTCTATTGCCATGCTTCTTCAGGAAGAAGGTTCCAACCTTCAATATCCTTCAATAAAAAAATAAAATAAAATGCAAATAAATAAATAAAAAATAAAAATATCCCTTTGTTTCAAAATGAGTTCCCTGATTTTAATTCCTTGATGGCTCAGACCCAACTTTAAGGCAGTATTACCCTCATTCTTATGGCCCTGTCTCACTTAGGCTATTTTTAGGCGACTGTCATAGTCGTAGCAGGCTGCTGAAAAAACGGCTATAAAATTTGAAACAGAATCATTACTTTAACAACAAATGAAGTCAGTACTAGCGACAGCCTACAACAGCACCTATGTCAGGAGAAGTCAAGCTACGCTCATTGGCGTCAAACCCACCCACTGTCGCCGAAAAGTTTTGAACATTTCAAAATCCAGCGGCGACCAGAAAAACGCTGCGATTCTTTGGGCGACTGAGTAGACGACTCACGAACATACAGGCGACGCCCCGGCGACCGTGTGGCAACAGCCTAGTCGCCCCTAGTCGCCTAAAAAATCGTCCAAGTGGGACAGGGGGATTAAACATAGAAACATAGAAACGCCCTGGAGAGGAAAAGACTACAAAAAGTAGTAAGCACTGCCCAGTCCATCATCGGCTCTGACCTTCCTTCCATCGAGGGGATTTACCGCAGTCGCTGCCTCAAAAAGGCTGGCAGCATCATCAAGGACCCACACCATCCTGGCCACTCACTCATCTCCCCGCTGCCTTCAGGTAGAAGGTACAGGAGCCTGAAGACTGCAACGACCAGGTTCAGGAATAGCTGCTTCCCCACAGCCATCAGGCTATTAAACCTGGCTCGGCAACACTCTGAACGTTAATAACCCATAATCTGTTATTTGTACTTTATCAGTTTATTTATTCATGTGTGTATATATTTATATAATGGTATATGGACACACTGATCTGTTCTGTAGTCAATGCCTACTATGTTCTGTGTGCTGAAGCAAAGCCAACATTTCATTGTCCTATCAGGGACACATGACAATAAACTCTCTTGAACTTGAACATAGAAAATAAGTGCAGGAGGAGGCCATAAATTCACAACTATCTGGGTGAAAAAGATTTTTCTCACCTCAGTCGTAAATGACCTCTCCTTTATTCTAAGACTGTGGCATAAGTAAGACATTGGAGGAGATGGCTGGTGGGGTGAGAGGTGAGGACCAGGGGAAGGCCATCATTGTTCCATTTGGTGCGGGGAGAGGGGGGGGGGGGGGGGAGGTGAAGGGAGGGAGAGAGGGAGTGAACTGCAGCACACTGAGGAGATGTGGGTGACAGATCTATCCACCACAACTGAGGAGAAACCACGTTTGCTGAAGGAACAGGACATCTCAGATGTCACAGAGAGGAAAGTCTCACCTTGGGAGCAGATACCCTTGTTCTTCTTTGGTATTTCCACCACGGAAAAAAAATCCTCTCTGTTGATCTTAAAGCATCTGACAAGTTCATGTTCATATCTTATAGGAGCCACTTGGCCCATCAAGTCTACACCACCATTCAATCATGGTTGATCTATCTTTCCCTCTCAACCCCATTCTCCTGCCTTCTCCCCACAACCCCTGACACCCGTACTACTCAATAATCTGTCAATCCACGCCTTAAAAATGCCCATTCATTTGGCCTCCACAGCCGTCTGTGGCAATGAATCCCACAGATTCACCACCGTCTGACCAAAGAAATACCTCCTCATCCCCTTTCTGAAGGAACATCCTTTAATTCTGAGGCTACGGCCTCTGGTCCTAGGCTCTCCCACTGACGGAAACATCCTCTCCACATCCACTCTGTCCAGGCCGTCCCAAACACCTCACCAGTCATCTCCCCATCGCTTATTCTCAGGGAGCTGTCAGTGCAATACCTACCCTGTAAATTGGAAACATAACCTTGTGTTTCTTATCCTTTTTATGCATGCATGTCCTAATACCTTAGCCCACTTATCCTTTCCAGTCTGCTGAATAGGCGCATAGAGAACTTAACGATACAACTTAACGGCAGATGTCCCAGTAAATCATTTTTGAAACATTATGTAGGTTCCAGTGGAAAATACTGATAAGAATGAGTGAATGCACAGTTCAAAATGAAAGAATCTTACAGAAATAATGTTATCTTGCTTTACTGCTCTCGAGAAAAATACCTTTTGAAAGGACTCGTGTCTCCTGCTCCAGATAGTTGCAACAAATTAATCCTTTTATCTACCTTGGTCAACTAGAGCATCAAACCCTCTAAACTCATGCATTATATATATATATAAAGCTCAGATGGAACTTGTCAATGAAGAAATGAACACTGTTGGCTGGATACCTCCTTGGAATATGTTCGACATGTTTCGGTCGTTTGAATTATTAAAAGATAGCATCTAGTGTTTTGGAAGTTCTGCAGATTATTTGATTTTGATGTAATTTGTTCCTTTGCCTGCGTTGTCACGGCAACCGATGTATGATGTTGGGTAGCTGACCGTTGATGATCAGCCTGGCTAAAGGCCACGAGGGGATGTTGAAAAGAATATCCGATCTAAGATGTTACGCACAGGAAGAATAACTTTCCAAATTTCTGGCTGGGTGGCACGGTGGCGCAGCGTAAGAGTTGCTGCCTTGCAGCCCCTGTCCCACTTAGGAGACCTAAACAGCAACCTCTGGTGACCTTGCCCGCCACCCAAAAAAAAATCAAGGTGGAGGTGACCTGCAACCTCCTACCACCTCCCACGCATATGTTGAAAACCTTCCTCCACTGTGAAGAAAACTGGCTTTGACTAGACCTGCCACTAAAAAATGATCGATTTTTAAAACGGCAACCTATTTTTAGTCGAGGCCGGTTTTAATCATGATGAAAAAATCGCAGCAACCGAGATGAAGCCTCGACCACACGGAAACCACTTTCGACCATTAGGGAGAGTGACCAAAACCTCCGGTGACCTCATGGAAACCTTGGGTGGCGGGCAAGGTCACCAGAGGTTGCTGTTTAGGTCTCCTAAGTGGGACAGGGGCTTAACAGCGCAAGAGACCAGGGTTTAGTTTAGTTCAGGGATACAGCGCGGAAACAGGCCCTTCGGCCCACCAGGTCTGCGCCGACCACCGATCCCCGCTCACTAACACTAGCCCAAACACACTAGGCCCAGATTTTTACATTTACCAAGCCAATTTACCTACATACCTGTACATCTTGGGAGTGTGGGAGAACGTACAAACGGCCGTGGTCAGGATCGAGCCCGGGTGTCCGGCGCTGTAAGGCAGCAACTCTACTGCCGCGCCACGGTGGCCGTCCTTCCACCGTAGTCCGGGTTCGATCCCGACTACGGGTGCGGTCTGTACGGAGTTTGTACGTTCTCCCCGTGACCTACGTGCGTTTTCTCCAGGTGCTCCGGCTGCCTCCCACACTCCAAAGACGTGCAGGTTTGTGGGTTAATTGGCTCCTGTAAGTTGTAAATTGTCCCCAGTGTGTCGGATAATGCCGGTGTACAAAGTGATCGCTGGTCGGCAAGGGCCTATATTTTGTGCCATCTCTCAGAACTAAACTAATTGGAGATCTTGCTGTGGTTTCTGACATCCATCTTCATTACCTCTACCACCCATTGTAGAGTCATCTGCAAACTTGCTAATCATGCCTTGCATGTTCTCATCCAAACCACTGATGCAGATGACAAACAGCAATGGGCCCGGCATTGGACCCTGAGGCACACCACTAGTCACAGGCCTCCAGTCTGAAAAAACAACCTCCCCCCACCACCTTCCGCCTCCTTCCATGAAGCTAATTTTCTCTCCATTTAGCTAGAGAAAAATGCTAGAGAAACTCAGCGGGTGAGGCAGCATCTATGGAGCGAAGGAATAGGTGACGTTTCGGGTCGAGACCCGGAAGGGTCTCGACCCGAAACGTCACCTATTCCTTCGCTCCATAGATGCTTCCTGGTCTCGACCCGAAACGTCACCTATTCCTTTGCTCCATAGCTGCTGCCTCACCCGCTGAGTTTCTCCAGCAATATTGTCCACCTTCGATCTCTCCAGCATCTGCAGTTCTTTCTCCATTGAGCTATCTCTCCTTGGATCTCATGGGATTTGCCTGGCATCAGGGCTGGTGGTACCAGGCATTAATACATTTCTGGATAGGCACATGGAAATGGAGGGATGTAGATCGTATGCAGGCAGATAAGAGTCGGTCTTTCCCATCAGGCTGGGAGCAAGCATTGTGGGCCAAAGGTCCTATTGCTGTACTGTACGGTGCTATGTCCATACTGTATGTTGTTCTATCAACTTCCTGAGTTCCAGAGAGGTTCTTCTGCAGTTGTATAGGGAAGGGTCTCGACCCGAAACGTCGCCTATCTCCTTCGCTCCTTAGATGCTGCTGCACCCGCTGAGTTTCTCCAGCTTTTTGTGTACCCTGGAGTATTGCGTACAGTTTTGGTCTCCTAATTTGAGGAAGGACATCCCTGTGATTGAGGCAGTGCAGCGTAGGTTCACGAGACTGATCCCTGGGATGGCGGGACTGTCATATGAGGAAAGATTGAAAAGACTAGGCTTGTATTCACTGGAGTTTAGAAGGATGAGGGGGAATCTTATAGAAACATATAAAATTATAAAAGGACTGGACAAGCTAGATGCAGGAAAAATGTTCCCAATGTTGGGCGAGTCCAGAACCAGGGGCCACAGTCTTAGAATAAAGGGGAGGCCATTTAAGACTGAGGTGAGAAAAAACGTTTTCACCCAGAGAGTTGTGAATTTGTGGAATTCCCTGCCACAGAGGGCAGTGGAGGCCAAGTCACTGGATGGATTTAAGTGAAAGTTAGATAGAGCTCTAGGGGCGAGTGGAGTCAAGGGATATGGGGAGAAGGCAGGCACGGGTTATTAATTGGGGACGATCAACCATGATCGCAATGAATGGCAGTGCAGGCTCGAAGGGCCGAATGGCCTCCTCCTGCAACTATTTTCTATGTTTCTAAGTTTCTATGTTTCTAACTCGATGTCAAGTCGTGAAGCATGAAGCCTGGTGTTAGATCAGCTTGAGAACCTTCTGACAACTCGTGCCGTTAATGGATTATTTCGACGTGTCTAAGTGCATTCAGAGGAACATTTAGAAGCAATTAAAATGCATTAAAATAATTTATTTAAATTAAAAAATAATAACTGTATTTGAAATCTTCGCGGTTAATTAAAACATTAATACTCACTCAAGAAAGTAAATGAACAAATCACTTCGCTACATTTACCTTTGCCGTGTAAGTCATCAATTTAGTTTTAAATGAAGGAGACAATGTTGGATGTTATAGAAACATAGAATCATAGAAAATCGGTGCAGGAGTAGGCCATTCGGCCCTTCGAGCCTGCACCGCCATTCAAAATGATCATGGCTGATCATCCAACTCAGTATCCTGTACCTGCCTTCTCTCCATACCCCCTGATCCCTTTAGCCACAAGGGCCACATGCAACTCACTCTTAAATATAGCCAATGAACTGGCCTCAACTACCTTCTGTGGCAGAGAATTCCACAGATTCACCACTCTCTGTGTGAAAAATGTTTTTCTCATCTCAGTCCTAAAAGATTTCCCCCTTATCTTTAAACTGTGACCTCTTGTTCTGGACTTCCCCAACACCAGGAACAATCTTCCTGCATCTAGCCTGTCCAACCCCTTAAGAATTTTGTAAGTTTCTATAAGATCCCCCCTCAATCTTCTATCAGGTCATAGGAGCAGAATTGGGCCGTTCGGCCCATCTAGTCTACTCCGCCACTCAATCATGTCTCTTCACACCTTACACGCTATCCAGCTCCATCATAGGAACATTTATCATTCCTTTCATAAAATATACTGCAGTCCATAAACCCTCGAGTCCATAAACTTCAAGGCTTGAACCAGTTAGAAATGTAACTGGATATAAAGTGGTGTTCAGTCTATGAAGAACACTTCACCATTGTTTAAGGTCCGTCGAGTTTTCTAACATGAAGCATCTCTGCATAACACACTATCCAGTATAAAATGTATCATAATGCTTGATTCATAGTGTCTCTAACATAATATATACTATACCTCATTGAATAATCTGTTTCTGTTCTGATCATCAAACGATATTTTTCACCTCCCAAGGAATTATTCTCATCAGACATCCTTCCACAACTGTCGGACTGCGTGAGGTTCCCAGATTAGCCTCCACAGGTTCAAGTGAAAACAGGACAAAGACACAAGGAAGAGACTCAAAACTCAACGGGCCAGGCATAGACATAGAAACATAGAAATTAGGTGCAGGAGTAGGCCATTCGGCCCTTCGAGCCTGCACCGCCATTCAATATGATCATGGCTGATCATCCAACTCAGTATCCCGTACCTGCCTTCTCTCCATACCCCCTGATCCCCTTAGCCACAAGGGCCACATCTAACTCCCTCTTAAATATAGCCAATGAACTGGCCTCAACTACCCTCTGTGGCAGAGAGTTTCAGAGACTCACCACTCTCTGTGTGAAAAAAGTCTTTCTCATCTCGGTCTTAAAGGATTTCCCCCTTATCCTTAAGCTGTGACCCCTTGTCCTGGACTTCCCCAACATCGGGAACAATCTTCCTGCATCTAGCCTGTCCAACCCCTTAAGAATTTTATAAGTTTCTATAAGATCCCCTCTCAATCTCTTAAATGCTAGAGAGTATAAACCGAGTCTATCCAGTCTTTCTTCATAAGACAGTCCTGACATCCCAGGAATCAGTCTGGTGAACCTTCTCTGCACTCCCTCTATGGCAATAATGTCCTTCCTCAGATTTGGAGACCAAAACTGTACGCAATACTCCAGGTGTGGCCTCACCAAGACCCTGTACAACTGAAGTAGAACCTCCCTGCTCCTATACTCAAATCCTTTTGCTATGAAAGCTAACATACCATTCGCTTTCTTCACTGCCTGCTGCACCTGCATGCCTACTTTCAATGGTACACAAAAGGCTGGAGAAACTCAGCGGGTGCAGCAGCATGTAAGGAGCGAAGGAGATAGACGACGTTTCGGGTCGAGACACCACAAACAGCTTACAATGGCTTGTTCCCTTTATCATCGATACTTTTTTGCATATCTTTCATTCATTGTTCTTTATCTCTCCACATCACCGTCTATATCTCTCGCTTCCCTGATCCCTGACCAGTCTGAGGAAGGGTCTCGACCCGATGCGTCAATTTAATAACACTTTGCCTACTTTCAATGACTGGTGTACCATGAAACCCAGGTCTCGCTGCATCTCCTTTTTTCATAATCGGCCACCATTTAGATAATAGTCTGCTTTCCTGTTTTTGCCACCAAAGTGGATAACCTCACATTTATCCACATTATACTGCATCTGCCAAACATTTGCCCACTCACCCAGCCTATCCAAGTCACCTTGCAGTCTCCTAGCATCCTCCTCACAGCGAACACTGCCCCCCAGCTTAGTGTCATCCTCAAACTTGGAGATATTGCCTTCAAATCCCTCATCCAGATCATTAATATATATTGTAAATAGCTGGGGTCCCAGCACTGAGCCTTGCGGTACCCCACTAGTCACTGTCTGCCATTGTGAAAAGGACCCGTTTACTCCTAATCTTTGCTTCCAGTTTGCCAGCCAGTTCTCTATCCACATCAATACTGAACCCCCAATGCCGTATGCTTTAAGTTTGTATACTAATCTCTTATGTGGGACCTTGTCGAAAGCCTTCTGGAAGTCCAGATATAACACATCCACTTGTTCTCCCTTATCCACGCTACTAGTTACATCCTCGAAAAATTCCACAAGATTCGTCAGACATGATTTAGCTTTCGTAAATCTATGCTGACTTTGTCCAATGATTTCACCAGCTTCTCTGGAGAAAGGGAATAGGTTTTGGGTCGAGACCCTTCTTCATCCCAAAGCAGGGACTTGATCCAAAGAGTCTGAAGAAAGGTCTCGACCCAAAACATGAGTCTGAAGAAGGGCTGAACGTAGGTAGATGCGTTTAGTGTAGATTGGGCATGTTGGTCAGTATGGGTAAGTTGGGCTGAAGGGCCTGTTTCCACACGGTGTAACTCTATGACTCTAAGATTCCATTGTCTAGCACTAATCAAATTCTTAACCACCGTCCCACCCCACCTCCTCCAAAGGTCTGGTGATCTCTAAGTGACAATGGGGCAGTATCGACCTAGAGCCCCTCTCTGTGAATTCCACAGGTAAGTGAATTGGAAAGTGACCACTTGGAATAAGATGACCTCTCACAGATGCCAACACTGCATCTCCCTCTCCTTGAAAGACAATGGTCTAATTCATCTCATTAGCTCCTTATAACAGATATTGCTGGAATACTAGTCTCCGTGGATTGTCACCTTGTCGCGGTGGAGAAGCTTGTGTGGACCTGAGATCCTGAGAGCGATGCCGTCTGGAGCCATGCCCCTGGTAGGGCCACCCACGGCGGTGAGGTCGAGGGGGAGGTCTGGTCTCTGTCAAAGAGCAACCCAACCAAGACCTCAACGGTGGAACAGGCGGAGGAACGATGGCTGACCTTAGTGGAGCGGCTGGGAAGGCGGATGAAGGCTGCAACAGAAAAGGGTCTCCGGTCGTCTTGGACTCCATGCCACTGAATCCTGACCCAGATCTGTCAAGGACCGTGGGGTGGCTGTCTGTGCACCAGTCTCCCCACGTTAAACAAAGTCACGCACAGGCGTCCTCCATATAGGGAATAGCACCCTGGAGACACCCATGGTCAGCCATGACCGACGGGGGGGGCCTAAGACTATCTTTAAGCACCCCATGTTGTTTTGTTACTTTAACAGGTTGCTGCAAATATGCGATTGATGTTCGACGTACAAATTCCTCAGGATAGGAATAATGCCTTTGGGGAAATGTCCCCTTTATGCCAGGGTAAAATGGATCTCATGTTATTCGCTCTGATGTGAAAGCTTTGAATTGACAGAACATGCAGTGTAATGTCGACGGCAAATGACAAGAGGGATTTCAATGGAGATTTCAAGGAGGAATCAGTTACATGACAGAAGATTGATAGTTCCACCGGTACTTTAGAAGAATGAATTTCAGATGAAGAGCGTAATACTCTGTTGCTGGCTTGAAGCGTGTAAACAAGCAAGGTTCGTTCCTAAGCAATGATCGGTACATTGTTGGCCCCACAGCAGAAGCGTCCACGTCGCGGGGCTGGAAACTGGAAGTATCCCGAGCGAATTCTGCCGCCACCATCATCATCTATTGCAACAAGTGATGGCTCCCACTGAGTGTCACCGGAAACGAGCGTCCTGTACGGGACGGACGATGACAGCGAGGTCAACATTTGTAACAAGGAGAGACCAGTGGAAGTCAGCGGAACTATCTAGGCTACACCGGTACATCAATGAGCCCATGGACGTCCCTGGCCAGGACCTGCCCCGAAAGGCAGTGGACAACCCTCAACCGCTTGAGGACAGGCGTCGGACGCTATGGAGTAGCGATGAAGAGGTGGGGCCTCGTAGACAGCGAGCGCCTCCTGCGAGTGTGGGGACCCAACACAGACAGTGGAGCACACCGTCACCAGTTGCCCCAAACACCGGCCACCGGATGGTGAACGAGGTCTGATTGGCCTGGCTCAACGGAGTCGAGTCAACGGAGCTGCAGGTCTAAAAGACACACGACAGAAGAAGAAGAAATTGTAACAAGATGGACACGAAATGAAGACGTGCGTTGTTATAGATGTGGCTGGTGGACAACACATTGCCGGAGCTGGTGGAGTCCCTGCCTCACAGCGCCGGAGACCCAGGTTCGATCCTGACTACGGGTGCTGTCTGCGTGGAGTTTGCACGTTCTCCCTGTGACCGTGTGCATTTCCACCGGCTGCTCCAGTTGCCTCCAACATCCCTAAGACTTTTGGTCTTTGTAGCTAGCGTAGGAAAGAACTGCAGATGCTGGTTTAGAGCAAAGGTAGACACAAAAAGCTGGAGTAACTCAGCGGACCAGGCAGCATCTCTGGAGAAAGGGAATGGGCGATGTTTGGTGGTTGACCGACTCAATGGACCCAAGGACTCATTTCCACGTAGTGTTACTCTATGATGCTCTAGGCCACTCTCCCATAGACCTATAAACTGGTCCTATCCATGTACCTGTCTATACCTGTTTCTTAAAGGTTGGGATAGACAATCGACAATCGACAATCGACAATAGACAATAGGTACAGGAGTAGGCCATTCGGCCCTTCGAGCCAGCACCACCATTCAATGTGATCATGGCTGATCATCCCCAATCAGTACCCCGTTCCTGCCTTCTCCCCATATCCCCCGACTCCGCTATTTTTAAGAGCCCTATCTAGCTCTCTCTTGAAAGCATCCAGAGAACCTGCCTCCGCCGCCCTCTGAGGCAGAGAATTCCACAGACATAGTCCCGATAGTCCCGGCCTCAACTACCTCCTCCGCCAGCTCGTTCCATACACCCACCACCCTTTGGGTGAAAAAGTTACCCCTCAGATTCCTATAAAATCTTGCCCCCTTCTCCTTAAACCTATGCCCTCTCGCCTCCCCCACTCTGGGCAAGAGATTCTGTGCGTCTACCCGATCTATTCCTCTCATGATTTTATACACCTCTTTAAGATCAGCCCTCATCCTCCTGCGCTCCAGGGTCTAGCCTGCTCAACACTCCCCACATCTCAGACCCTGGAGTCCAGGAAACAAGCTTGTAAATCTTCTCTGCACCTTTTCTAACTTGACAACATCTTTCCTATAACATGCTGCTCTGAACGGAACACATTTAAATGCCTCCTCACCAATGTCTAATATACCATCTGTATCTCTCGTTTCCATTTCATAGAAACATAGAAACATAGAAAATAGATGCAGGATGAGGTCATTTGGCCCTTCCAGCCAGTACCGCCATTCATTGTGATCATGGCTGATCGTCCCTAATCAATAACCCGTGCCTGCCTTCTCCCCATATCCCTTGATTCCACCAGCCCCTAGAGCTCTATCTAACTCTCTCTTAAATCCATCCAGTGATTTGGCCTCCACTGCTCTCTGTGGCAGAGAATTCCATAAATTCACAACTCTCAGGGTAAAAAAAGGTTTTTTCTCACCTCAGTCTTAAATGGCCTCCCCTTTATTCTAAGACTGTGGCCCCTGGTTCTGGACTCGCCCGACATAGGGAACATTTTTCCTGCATCTAGCTTGTCCAGTCCTTTTATAATTTTATATGTTTCTATAAGATCCCCCCTCTTCTTCGAAACTCCAGTGAATACAAGCCTAGTCTTTTCAATCTTTCCTCATATGACAGTCCCGCCATCCCAGGGATCAATCTCGTGAACCTACGCTGCACTGCCTCAATCACAAGGATGTCCTTCCTCAAATTAGGAGACCAAAACTGTACGCAATACTCCAGATGTGGTCTCACCAGAGCCCTATACAACTGCAGAAGAGGTTTCCCCTGACTCTCAGAAAAATTAAATCAAGAAAAATTAAATCAAGTTCCCGACTGACAGTCGGAAGAAGGGTCTTGACCCGAAACATCACCTATTCCTTTTCTCCAGAGTTGCTGCCTGTCCCGTCGTGTTACTCCAGATTTTTGTGTCTATCTTCACATGACTGCAACATGAGTTACTCCAACATTTTCTGCCCATCTTTGAAAAACTGATCTCTGTTCAATATTACAGCGGCTACAAATACTTTGCTTGATTCTTTTTTATTACAATTACTTGGTTCGCAGGGTACGTTGGGAATAATGTGCAACTGGGCATGAATACAAGGCACTAACCCATCTGAGCAATTTAAATGGCACATTAAAGCTGGAAGGTTAGTTTATGGTCATTGCCTGGAATTTGATTACATCTATAAAATTATATATGAGAACCTGTTATAATTTACACAATATTCCATTTTAGTTTTATGTTCTAAATGTTAGTTAATTTTTTTTCCAGTGTAGACCCACACTGCTATTATATCCCATAGTTTAGTTTAGAGAGACAGCATGGACACAGGCCCTTCAGCCCACTGAGTCTGTGCCGGCCGGCGATCTCCGCACGCTAACACTCTCCTACACACACTAGGGACAATTGACACTAATACCGAGCCAATTGACCTACAAACCTGAACGTCTTTGGAGTGCGAAGATCCCGGAGAAAACCCACGCGGTCACTGGGGAGAACGTACAAACTCCGTATAGCCGGCGCCCGTAGTCGGGATCGAACCCGGGTCTCTGGCGCTGTAAGTGCTGCAAGGCAATGATTCTACCGCTGCGCCACCGGGCCGCCCCTGTTCTGTAAATTTAAGGATGGGCAGAAATACAATCTCACAAAGTTCATCTTCGTTGTGTTAAATAACCACCCATTTTCACGCCACCCCTTGTGTATGCCTCTGTGTAGGAAGGAACTGCTGGCTTACAGCGAAGATAGACACAAAATGCTGGAGTAACTCAGCGGGTCAGGCAGCATCTCTGAAGGGAAGGAATGGGTGATGTTTCGGGTCGGGACCCTTTTTCAGACTGAGAGTCGGGGGGGGGGGGGGGGGGGGGTGGGAAATGAGAGATATGGAAGGTGAAGGTGTGAAAATGGGAGAACAAAGGGGATGAAGTTCAAGGAAGATGTAGAATGGATCAATGTTAGCTCGGGGAAGGTGACATCGAGGCGTGCAATGTAGCATTTAATCAAGAGGAGAGTCAGACTGGTCGGAGAACCAGGATAGGGGAGGTATGGAGAGAGAGAAAGCAGGGGTTACTTGAAATTAGAGGTCAATATTCATACCGCTGGGGTGTAAGCTGACCAAGAGAAATGCCTCATGCATCTGTATTTTTCCAGCTGCACAAATTCCTTCCTTCATTGTGCCTAGGGTTATGTTTAGAGATTGAAACAGGTCCAAGTTGCCGAACGAAGCTAGTTCCAGTTGCCTGCACCGGACCCATATCCTGCTCCCAGCAGAGCGAGATGTCCATGAGGGAATGTTGCCGCGTGGTCCGCTCCGGACCGCAGGAGCAGGCACGGAACTCGCTATCAAACTATGGAGGGGACCGGGGGACGGGGGGGACACAATGTTTTGGCGGCATCGCGCGCATGCGCACACTCACACACACATGCGCGAGGCTTCAGAGGCTCAATCCAGCGCTAAATGCAGCTCAACTCTGCCTGTCTCGCCGGGTTAACTACAGCCCTGATACCAGCGCTGCTTCTCCGCGCAAGCCCAGGCCGGTTCACCTGGCGGGACAGGCAGAGTTGAGCTGGGTTTAGCGCTGCTTCTCTGCGCTGGCTGTGGGCCTGGGGGTACAGCTGGCGTCTGACTCCCGACCTCTCTGGCCACCGTGGGGGGGGGGGGGGGGGGGGGAACGGGACAGCGCGGGAGACCCGGCCGGGATCGATCCTGGCTGTGGATGAGGCGCAGGTCTGTGCCACGTCTCCCTCCTCCAATCACCGCGCTGAATCATCATGTCCCGCGCCCATTGCCTGCTGACCGACGTCTCTCTCGTCCCCTCGATCAGCAGTCCCACCTCCACTGTCTCGTGGAAAGCGGAGATTCTAAAATCCGGATGACAGAAACATGGTGGGGTGGGGGGGGGGGGGGGGGGGGGGGGGGATGTCCCCTCTGGCCCACCCCGGGTTTTCCGCCCCAGCGCAGGAGTAAGTGCTGGGAGACGCACGGAAGCTTGGTGCAGCCATCGCCAAGGCTCAGTGGGGGAGAACCACAGTCTAGGGTCCTTCCCGCTGCAGGACATTGAGGGGCTGAGTCCACTGGGGACAGCACCAAACAAGGGAAGGGGTAGCCTTCAGGCGTTAGGGCCATACAGTGGCCCAGTGGTAGAGTTGCTGCCTTAGAGTTCCTGCCAGAGAACAGAGTTCGATCCTGATTACCAGTGCTGTCTGATTGGAGTTTGTGGGTTCTCCTTGTGACTTCTGTCAATTGCCCCTAGGATGCAAAACTGGGATAAGATAGAACTAGCGTGAAAGGGGGATCATTGCTAGTCGTGGACTGGATGGGCCGAAGGGCCTGTTTCCACACTGAATCGGTAAACAAAACTAAACTATGAACCAAGAGGGGCAAATGAATGGCAAGGATACTTTAACCAAGGGCGGGTGTGAACACTACTGAGTGTAACTGTATTGAATGTCTAGAGAATATATGAAGAATGTTTGAAATTTTTAGCCTTATATGTATTTTTTCATCAGAATATATATTTTTTGAAATTGAAAAAAATGCCATAATTGTATCGATCTCCATTTCGTCTGGTAACTGATTAAGGATCACCAATGCTGCCAACTTCAAAACTGGCGAGTATAATTCAAATTAATTCAAATTTGATTTAATTAATTTTTACGTAATTCAAAATAACTCGACTCCGCCATTCAATCATGGCTGATCTATCTCTCCCTCCTAACCCCATTCTCCTGCCTTCTGTGGTGATTCACCAAAGAAATGTCTCCTCATCTCCTTCCTAAAAGAACGTCCTTTAATTCTGAGGCTGCGTCCTCTAGTCCTAGACTCTCCCACTAGTGCAAACATCCTCTCCACATCCACTCTATCCAAGCCTTTCACTATTCTGTACGTTTCAATGAGGTCCCCCCTCATCCTTCTAAACTCCAGCGAGTGCAGGCCCAGTGCCGACAAACGCTCATCGTAGGTTAACCCACTCATTCACTGTGGCGACCTTTCGTCTGCTCCTAATTTCTTGGTTTTAGATGTTACAACCACTGCATTTCCATAAATAAGGTCCAGAATAAGAATTCACGATAAAGAAAATAAATGTATAACATTCAATCATTACAAATCAGTGACCCATACAATCAATTTATGGTAATAGACGTACGATTTCAAGGTCCATTAATCAGAAACAAATCCATATTTTCAATCATTGTTATGGCATGGACAGCATTAAAAATAACACTGAGGGAAGATCTGGAGTCACGCTGCACTGTGGCATTTAGTGTAAGAAAGAAACTGCAGGTCTGAAGAAGGGTCTCGACCCGAAACGTCGCCTATCTCCTTCGCTCCATACATGCTGCTGCACCCGCTGAGTTTCTCCAGCATTTTGTGTACCCTCGATTCTCCAGCATCTTCTTCCAGTTCCTTCTTTGACACAAAGAACTTCAGATGCTGGTTTATACTGAAGGTAGGCACAGAATGCTGGAATAACAGCGGGTCGGGCAGCTTCTGTGAAGAAGAGGAATAGGAGATGCTTCGGGTCGGAACCCTTCTTCAGACTGAAAGATAGAAGTTGGGGTGCATGGAATAACTTGAAGCGAGAACCTCTGAATAAAGACAAAAGATAGACACATAATACTGGAGTCACTCAGTGGGACAGGCAGCATCTCTGGAGAGAAGGAGTGGGTGATCCAGCGATGCTGCCCCGTCCCCCTGAGTTACTCCGGCATTTTGTGCCTATCTTTGGTTTAAACCAGCATCTGCAGTTCCTCCCTAGACATACTGAATAAAGACTTTGTGTATCTTCAGATCCATTCCACATGTGGCTCATCAGGTCAAAAGGTCATAAGTGATTGGAGCAGAATTAGGCCATTCGGCCCATCAAGTCTACTCCACCATTCAATCACGGCTGATCTATCTCTCCCTCCTAGCCCCGTTCTCCTGCCTTCTCCCCATAACCCCTGACACCTTCAAAGCCACAACAAAGATCTGAAAATCTTTGTGCAGAATAAAGCTGCCGGGTTTAAACAGTAAAGGGGAAAAAAATCCCTGTGTGCATCTAGTCTGAAGAAGGGTCTCGACCCGAAACGTCACCCATTCCTTCTCTCCAGAGATGCTGCCTGTCCCGCTGAGTTACTCCAGCTTTTTGTGTCTGTCTGTTTTCATGTAACTTCCCCACAGCTTTGCAGTACTAATACTATTTCCCTTGAAGGGTAATGTAATCTATTCCTGCTCCTATTTCCAAACTTTAGAATAGATATCTGCTTGGGTATTAAATTAAACCTGGACCCAAGCCAACTCGACCTTTAGAAATTTGCAGAATAGACTTGCAGGCAAATTGCTATTTATCAAGTGCCACAATTGTGCAGCTAGCGATTCAAGCTGCTCTCTCTCTATCCCATTCTCCTGCCTTCTCTCCATAACCTTTGACACCGTTCCTAATCAAGTACGCATCCTCTGGGCTTGAACATTGAATTTTCTCAATTCTGTTAACCCTTGCTGTCTCCTCCCCTTCCCACCTCTCCCTCAGCCCTCGGGCCCTGGCATTCCCTCTCTCTCTATCTCTCTCCCCCACCCAGCTTCTCATTTTCACACTACAAACAGCTTACAATGGCTTGTTCCCTTTATCATCGATACTTTTTTGCATATCTTTCATTCAATGTTCTTTATCTCTCCACATCACCGTCTATATCTCTCGTTTCCCTGATCCCTGACCAGTCTGAAGAAGGGTCTCGACCCGAAACGTCGCCTATCTCCTTCGCTCCTTAGATGCTGCTGCACCCGCTGAGTTTCTCCAGCTTTTTGTGTTCCCTCGATTCACCAGCATCTGCAGTTCCTTCTTTAACACCTGTCAACTTCCCTTCACCCTGCAAATGGTACAGAAGTGTGAAAACGCACACCTCCAGATTCAGGGGCAGTTTCTTCCCAGCTGTTATCAGGCAACTGAATCATCCTACCACACCCAGAGAGCAGTGCTGAACTACTATCTACCTCATTGGAGACCCTCGGACTATCCTTGATCGGACTTTGCTGGCTTTACCTTGCACTAAACGTTATTCCCTTATAATACACTGTAACACACTCGATTGTAATCATGTATTGTCTTTCCGCTGACTGGTTAGCACGCGACAAAAGCTTTTCACTGTACCTCGGTACACGTGACAATAAACTAAACTGAACTGTAACTGACCCAATAATCTCCTGTGAACTATTTCTACCCTACATAGTAGGGACAATTTACAGAGGACAATTAACCTACAAACCCACACGTTTAGTTTAGTTTAAGTTAGTTGCGAGATACAGCGTGGAAACAGGCGCTTTGGCCCACCGGGACCGTGTCGACCAGCTATCCCCACGTACAGTATTAACACTATCGTACTACCACTGGGGACAATTCTTACATCGACCAAGCCAATTAACCTACATACCTGTACGTCTTTGGAATACTCACATCTTTGGAGTGTTGGAGGAACCAGAGCACCTGGAGAAAACCCACGCGGTCACGGGGAGAACGTACAAACTCCACACAAACAGCACCCGTAGTCAAGATTGAACGCGGGTCTCTGGCGCGGTAAAGCCCCTGTCCCATTTTCCCGAGTTACTCACGATTTCTCCCAAGTTTTCCCCTTGATTCAAACTCGGAGATGCCAGCCGGAGGTACTCGGGGCTATTTTTTTTTTACTCGTGGGCATTTTTCAACGTGATGAAAAAACGTCCCGACTTACCTGATGCCCCGAGTTCCTGCAAAGAAAATGTGGAATAGGAGAAGGTAACAACTGATATCCCAACACCAGTCTGAAGAAGTAAGTAAGTAAGTTTATTGGCCAAGTAGTCACATACAAGGAATTTGCCTTGGTGCTCCGCCCACAAGTAACAACGTGGCATACAGTGACAGTTACGAATGGCTCAGAAAGCACAAAACATTAATAATAATAAAACATTATTGATAAAACACCATTGATCAAGGAAGGAGAATCTCGACCCGAAACGTCACCCATTCCTTCTCTCCAGAGATGCTGCCTGTCCCGCTGAGTTACTCCAGCGTTTAGTGTCCATAATCCAGGGGAACTGCAGTTGCATCATGTGAAGCTAAGTAGAGTTTATTGCCATCTAGTGGACCAAAGCAAAGTGATGTGAGTAACTCGAGATTACAAGGGACAGGTTCAGGAGTCGACTCAAGTTGACTTTATTGCCAAAGGTACAAGTATCGCAAGATAGAGATACAACTAATAATCTTGCTTCATTCACTAAATATCACCAGCCAGATGTGATGGAAGGATTTAGTCTGAAGAAGGGTTTTGGCCCGAAACGTTGCCTATTTCCTTCGCTCCATAGTTGCTGCTGCACCCGCTGAGTTTCTCCAGCACTTTTGTCTACCTGTGTTGCAAGGACCTGCAGATGCTGGTTTACACTGAAGATAGACACAAAGTGTTGGAGTAAATCAGCGGGACAGGCAGCATCTCTGGAGAGAAGGAATGGTTGACGTTTCGGGTCGAGATCCTTCTTCAGACATCACCCATTCCTTCCCTCCAGAGATGCTGCCTGTCCCGCTGAGTTACTCCAGCATTTTGTGTCTCTCTGTGCCGTTCTACATTCTTTCTGGGCAGGATAATTACTCAGATCTTCAGCTGAACATAGACTAAAACCAACAATTGCAGAATATTAAATACGGTAGATGGAACATAAGGCCGGCACAGGAGTGCAGCGGGTAGAGCAGCTGCTTCACAGCGCTAAAGACCCAGGTTCGACCCTGACCTCGGGCACTGTCTGTGTGGAGTTTGGTCACTCTCCCTGTGACCACGTGGCTTTGCTCCAGGTGCTCCAGTTCGAGAGATTTCTCTGTTGCTGCAAGGGAACAGCAACTCTCAGGGCTAACGGAATCAAGGGATATGGGGAGAAGGCAGGAACGGGGTACTGATTGTGGATAATCAGCCATGATCATATTGAATGGCGGTGCTGGCTCGAAGGGCCGAATGGCTTACACCCTTTTCTACGTTCCTATGTTTCTAATTCTACCGCTGCGCCACCGAGCCACCGCCCATCTCCGTTCATGTTGCATTAGGGATTGGGCGAAGTGAAGACATTGAATTATACAATGCATGAAACCAAAGCAGCTAAGGCACTAAATAAGTTCAACAAACCCAAATGCACGACCTATATTTCAGTCTGAAGAAGGGTTTCGGCCCGAAACGTCGCCTATTTCCTTTGCTCCATAGATGCTGCCTCGCCCGCTGAGTTTCTCCAGCACTTTTGTCTGCCTTCGATAATCCAGCATCTGCAGTTCCTTCTTGAACATGAGACGTATATTTCATTTAAGCCTGAATCACCAATGTACTAAGTAGTACATTACCCCTTTTCTGTAATGTATTTTCCTGCATCAATGGTGTGCAGTTGTGACTGACTACAAGGCTATAATTTAATCAGTGTCTTCAAATGACACCTTTAAGCAGTCATATTAAATACTCAGTTAAGCTTTACACTTTTTTTTCTGTAATTCTGAAAATTGTCACGTTTCATCTTGAAAGTAAAATTTAAAAAACGTGTGATTCGAAAGATAGAACGTCGAACAGCACAGCGCAGGAACAGGCCCTTCGGCCCATAATGTCTGTGCTGAACACGATACCAAGTTAAACTCATCTCCGAAAGATAGACACAGAATGCTGGAGTAACTCAGCGGGACAGGCAGCATCTCTGGAGAGAAGGAATGGGTGACGGTTCGGGTCGAGACCCTTCTTCAGACTGATCTGCACATTATCCATATTCTTCAATTCAAAGCACATCGATGTTGTGTTCAAACCTAAAAGCCTCGTCAACCATCGCATCTGCCGTAGAAGTGAATTCGAATGTGAATTTTAGTTTAGAGATACAGCGTGGAAACAGGCCCTTCATCCCACTGACCAGCGATCGCCACACATTAACACAACCTTATACACACTAGGGACAATTTTACACACACACCAAGCTAATTAACCCCTACAAACCTGTACGTCTTTGGAGTGTGGGAGGAAACCGAAGATCTCTGAGAAAACCCACGCAGGTCACGGGGAGAACGCACAAACTCCGTACAGACAATGCTAATACATAAGGCTGTACTTAATAAAAGCAGAAGAGACTGTAAGCCCCTGCAAACCAAAGGTGACCACTGGAATATTCTGGAAGTTCTGAATATTCTTATGGCAGCGGTGGGCGGATCCATGATAAGGAAGGAGGTGAAAGGTTAAAGGTCGACAGATTTGTTAGGGTCGAGATTGCAGTCAGATCTGCAAAGATCTTATTAAATGTCAGCAATAGCTCACGGGCCTAAGCGACCTACTCCAGCTCCTGATTTATATGTGCATGCGGAGGAAGGAGGTGCTTCAATATCTAAGAAGGAACTGCAGATGCTGGAAAATCGAAGGTAGACAAAAGTGCTGGAGAAACTCAGCGGGTGCGGCAGCATCTATGGAGCGAAGGAAATAGGCAACGTTTCGGGCCGAAACCCTTCTTCAGACTTCAATATCTATTTGCTTACAGAACACTGTCTGAAGGGAGAAGATGGGCGGGCAGTTAATCAGGACTTTGTGTGACAAATTGCCTGAGTGTGACAAATCTCTCTGGACATTTGTCTACTTTGCTGCTTCAATAGTACACAGTAAAACTGTGAGAACTCTGATAATCCAGCGTTCATTTTTAGTTTAAGGGCCGGCACCACTTGGCGATTTTTTTCGGCGACTGCCAGCGTCATATCAGGGTCGCCGAAAGATTTTGAGCATTTCAAAACCCAGCGGCGACAAAAAAAACGTTGCGACACTTGAAAAAAACACCGCGCGCCAATCCGTCATCACGCGCGAATTGTTCGGTGACCCGATACGTCAGTCAACGATGCCGGCAGTTGCCGAAAAATCCGCAAGTGGGACAGGCCCTTTAGTTCAGATAGATACAAAATGCTGGAGTAACTCAGTGGGTCAGGTAGCGTCTCTGGAGAGAAGGAATGGAATCATCGAGTGATACACAGTGCGGAGACAGGCCCCTCGGCCCAACTTGCTCTCACTGGCCAACATGTCCCATCTACAATAGTCCCACACGTTTGGTCCATATCCCTCAAAACCTGTCCTATCCATGTACCTGTCTAACTGTTTCTTAAATATTAGTATAGTCCCAGCCTCAACGACCTCCTCCGGCAGCTTGTTCCATACACCCACCACCCTTTGAGTTACCCCTCAGATTCCTATTAAATCTTTTCCCCTTCATCTTAAACCTACGTCCTCTGATTCTCGATTCACCTACTCTGGGCAAGAGACTCATTGAATCCACCCGATCTTTGCCTCTCATGATTTTGTACGCCCCTCATAGGTGACGTTTCATGTCGGAACCCTTCTTAGTTTTAGATTTCGATTAAGATACAGCACGGAAACAGGCCCTTCGGCCCACCGAGTCCGCACCGACCAGCGATCCCGCACATTAACACGATCCTACACACTCTAGGGACAATTTACATTTATCCCACAGCCCTGTACGTCTTTGGAGTGTGAGAGGAAAGCGAAGATCTCGGAGAAAACCCACGCAGGTCACGGGGAGAACGTGCAAACTCCGTACAGACAGCACCCGTGGTCAGGATCGAACCCGGGTCACTGGCGCTGCAAGCGCTGTAAGGCAGCAACTCTACCGCTGCGCCACCATACCGACCACAAGTCGTCTGACTGGCAAATTAGAGGTGGGGGGTGGGGTGAAGCTGTGCCCTCTGGTCCTAGTGGACCACTAGTGGAAACGTCCTCTCCACAAAACCTGGACCCACTGCAGTTCGCTTACCGCCACAACAGATCAACGGTGGATGCGATCTCGCTGGCCCTCCACTCCGCTCTGAACCACTTGGACAACAAAAACTCATATGTCAGGCTGTTATTCATTGACTACAGTTCGGCATTTAACACAATCATCCCCTCCAAGCTGGTTACCAAACTCGCAGAACTGGGTCTCTGCGCATCCCTCTGCAATTGGATCCTCGACTTCCTCATTCACAGACCACAGTCTGTTCGTATTGGTGGAAATGTGTCAGACTCGATAACAATCAGCACGGGAGCACCTCAAGGCTGCGTGCTCAGCCCCCTGCTGTACTCACTCTATACTCATGACTGCATAGCCTGTCATAGTGCGAACTCCATCATCAAGTTCGCTGACGACACCACTGTTGTGGGACGTATCACTGATGGGGATGAGTCGGAGTACAGAAGAGAGGTCGAGCGACTTTAATAGGGTGCCAGCACAATAACCTGGCCCTCAACACCAGCAAAACCAAGGAACTGATTGTGGACTTTGGAAGGAGTAGGATGGGGACCCACAGTCCTGTTAATATCAACGGGTCGATGGTTGAAAGGGTCAAGAGCTTCAAATTCCTGGGCGTGCACATCTGTGAAGATCTTTCCTGGTCCGAGAACACAGATGCAATTATTAAGAAAGCTCATCAGCGCCTCTACTTCCCGAGAAGATTACGGAGAGTCGGTCTGTCAAGGAGGACTCTCTCTAACTTCTACAGGAGCGACAGTAGAGAGCTTGCTGACCGGTTGCATCGTGGCTTGGTTCGGCAACTTGAGCGCCCTGGAGAGGAAAAAACTACAAAAAGTAGTAAACACTGCCCAGTCCATCATCGGCTCTGACCTCCCTTCCATCGAGGGGATCTACCACAGTCGCTGCCTCAAAAAGGCTGGCAGCATCATCAAGGACCCACACCATCCTGGCCACACACTCATCTCCCTGCTACCTTCAGGTAGAAGGTACAGGAGCCTGAGAACTGCAACGACCCGGTTCAGGAATAGCTACTTCCCCACCGCCATCAGGCTATTAAACCTGGCTCGGACAAAACTCTGAACATTAATACCCCTCCATCTGTTATTTGCACTTTATTAATTTATTAATTAATGTCTGTATTTAAGTATATAACTGTAGTCAATGCCTACTATGTTCTGTTGTGCTATGCAAAGAAAGAATGTCATTGTCCTGTCAGGGACACACGACAATAAACTCTTTTGACTTTTGACTTTGACTTGACATCAACTCTTATCTGAAACCTTTCATTATCCGGTAGGTTTTCAATGAGATTTCCTCCCCCCCCCCCCCCCCCCCCCCCCCCCCCCCCCCCGCATCCTTCTAAGGTTTGCCACAACAGTGCAAGTGTCTCTGGTATTACTTTGTGCACTGGGCCTCGCAAAGCAAGAAAATGTGAAAAATAAAAAACAAAGTGCTGAGAGATACTGTGAAGATCGGCTGGTCCCGAAAAGACAAGAAGATGATTAAAGTGCCATGGGCTCTTTTAAGCGCGAGAACAATGTAGTGAGTTAATTTGTCCCCGCTGAGATGAGCGATAGGAATTTAATAGTAGACTTGGGACATCAATTGAGCCAGCCCCCTATTATAACAAGTGCACTTGCGTGCTATCTTTAAAATTACCAGCAATTTCTCTTGAGCGCAATGCTCCTGAGACTCGAAGCTGAGTTGGTGCGGTTCTAAAGGAATGCCAGGAATGTCTTTATCAAAGTCCGGACGCAGGGATCCTGAAACAAAGCAGAGGACACCAGCCCTTAATAAACAAGTCTGAAGAAGGGTCTCGACCCGCAAACGTCACCTATTCCTTTTCTCCCGGGATGCTGCCTGACCCGCTGAGTTATATAGAAATGTTTAAGAAGGAACTGCAGATGCTGGAAAATCGAAGGTAGACAAAAGTGCTGGAGAAACTCAGCGGGTGCGGCAGCATCTATGGAGGGAAGGAAATAGGCAACGTTTCGGGATGAAACGTTGCCTATTTCCTTCGCTCCTTAGATGCTGCCGCACCCGCTGAGTTTCTCCAGCACTTTTGTCTACCTTCGAGTTACATAGAAACATAGGTGCATGAGTAGGCCATTCAGCCCTTCGATCCAGCACCGCCATTCAATATGATCATGGCTGATCATCCACAATCTGTACCCTGTTCCTGCTTTCTACCCATATCCCTTGATTCCGTTAGCCCTAAGAGCTAAATCTAACTCTCCCTTGAAAACATCCAGTGAATTGGCCTCCACTGCCTTCTGCCGCAGAGAATTCCACAGATTCACAATTCTCTGGGTGAAAAGGTTTTTCCTCATCTCAGTCCTAAATGACCTTCCCCTTTTACTTAAACTGCGAGCCCTGGTTCTGGACTCCCTCAACATCGGGAACATTTTTTTCCTGCATTTTGTGTCTATCTTCAGAAAACACAATCCAATGAAAACACAGCAGTCCAGGTAGCATCTGCGGAGGTAAGATTGGATGAGGCATTTCAACTTGATCAACATCACTGAAGTTACGTGTAAGAGGGACATTCTTGCTATTGAGGGAGTGCAGCGTAGGTTTACCAGGTTAATTCCCAGGATGGCGGGACTGTCATATGCTGAGAGAATGGAGCGGCTGGGCTCGTACACTCTGGAGTTTAGAAGGATGTGAGGGGATATCATTGAAACATATAAGATTGTTAAGGGCTTGGACACGCTAGAGGCAGGAAACATGTTCCCGATGTTGGGGGAGTCCAGAACCAGGGGCCACAGTTTAAGAATAAGGAGTAAGCCATTTAGAACGGAGACGAGGAAACACTTTTTCTCACAGAGAGTGGTGAGTCTGTGGAATTCTCTGCCTCAGAGGGCGGTGGAGGCAGGTTCTCTGGATGCTTTCAAGAGAGAGCTAGATAGGGCTCTTAAAGATAGCGGAGTCGGGGGATATGGGGAGAAGGCAGGAACGGGGTACTGATTGGGGATGATCAGCCATGATCACATTGAATGGCGGTGCTGGCTCGAAGGGCCGAATGGCCTCCTCCTGCACCTATTGTCTATTGACCTGCAGATGCTGGTTTACAGAGAGAGACACAACATGCTGGAGTAACTCAGCGGGACAGGCAGCATCTCTGGAGAGAAGGAATGGGTGACGTTTCGGGTCGAGACCCTTCTTCAGGCTGAGAGTCAGGGGAGAGGGAGTCTAGACATATGGAAGGGTAAAGGCCCGTCCCACTTTCACGACCTAATTCGCGACCTCTGCCGAGTTTGCCCTTGTCTCGTACTCGCAGCGTGGTCGTCACGAGGTTGTCGGTAGGTCGTAGCAGGCCGTGATGCTAGTTGTAGGTCAGGAATTGTAAAAGTGTTTAAGAAGGAACTGCAGATGCTGGAAAATCGAAGGTGGACAAAAATGCTGGGGAAACTCAGCGGGTGAGGCAGCATCTATGGAGCGATGGAAAAAGGTGACGTTTCCCAGGAAATGTAGAATGGTACATTGTTGGCTGAGGGGAAGATGATAACGAGGTATACAGGATTTCTCACTGTTAGATTGGCTCCAGTGTGTGAGTGAGCTGAAGAAGCTGGGAGTTGATGAGAAGGCAGGGAAAAATAAAATTGGGATTAATGTAGAATTAGTGTACACGGGCCAGTTGCCGGTGTGTGCTTACATGTATGTATGTACGTGTTCACAATGTAAATATACCCAGCACGTGTGTTTATGTATGTATCTAAGTGTGTGTGGATGTGTGTGTGTGTGGGTTTTGTGTGTATCTATGTTGTGTATGTGTGCGCGTGTGTGTGTGCGTGTGTCTAAGTGTGTGTGTGTTTGCGTGTGTATGTGTGCTTGTGTTTGTGTGTGGGTTGTGTGTGTGTACGTGTGTTTGTGTATGTGTGTGTGTACATGTGTTTGTGTATGTGTGTGTGTACGTGTGTTTGTTTGTGTGTGTGTCGACATTGTGTGTGTGTGTACGTGTGTTTGTATTTGTGCGTGTGTGTACGTGTGTTTGCGTGTGTGTCTACATTGTGTGTGTGTGTGTACGTGTGTTTGTGTATGTGCGTGTGTGTGTACGTGTGTTTGTGTATGTGTGTGTGTATGTGTGTGTGTGTCTACATTGTGTGTGTGTGTGTGTGTGTGTGTGTGTGTGTGTGTGTGTGTGTGTGTGTGTGTGTGTGTGTGTGTGTGTGTGTCTACATTGTGTGTGTGTGTGTACGTGTGTTTGTGTATGTGCGTGTGTGTGTCTACATTGTGTGTGCGTGTGTGTACGTGTGTTTGTGTCTGTGTGTGTGTGTACGTGTGTGTGTGTACGTGTGTTGTGTGTGTGTGTGTGTGCGTCTACATTGTGTGTGTGTGTACGTGTGTTTGTGTCTGTGTGTGTGTGTACGTGTGTGTGTGTGTCTACATTGTGTGTGTGTGTGTGTGTGTGTGTGTGTGTGTGTGTGTGTGTGTGTGTCTACATTGTGCGTGTGTGTGTACGTGTGTTTGTGCTTCCTATAACAAATATCAATGTATTCAGTCCTTATCTAATTTAACCTGCTTATTACAATTAGCGACACTTTGTAAACAGCCTGTGCCTGTTTTTAATGAAGTGCACTTTCCAGTGGATTGTTATTTTGATAATTTGAACAATTAATTGGAACCTAAGCAACTCAATGTACTTTCTAATTAGCTTCTGTTTGTATTCTTACTGTGAAGAATGCCAGCTTCAGGAAACTCCCCCATCCTCTGTCTGGTTATCATCGGCCACTGCCCCCCCATATTGAGAGTGGGGTAACATGGGTGTTTGTTCCTTCATCTGCAGTTAAATTTGAATTTAGAAGGATGAGAGGGGATCTTATTAAAACATATAAGATTCTTAAGGGTTTGGACACGCTAGAGGCAGGAAACATGTTCCTCATGTTGGGGGAGTCCAGAACCAGGGGCCACAGTTTAAGAATAAGGGGTAAGCCATTTAGAACGGCGATGGGGAAAGATTTTTTCACCCAGAGAGTTGGGAATCTGTGGAATTCTCTGCCTCAGAAGGCAGTGGAGGCCGGTTCTCTGGATACTTTTAAGAAAGTGCTGGATAGGGCTCTTAAAGAGAGCGGAGTCATAGGATATGGGGAGAAGGCAGGAACGGGGTACTGATTGGGGATGATCAGCCATGATCACAGTGAATGGTGGCGCTGGCTCGAAGAGCCGAATGGCCTACTCCTGCACCTATTGTCTATTGTCTATGGTTACTCCCGACTTTCTTGCTCCAATCCAGTCTTTGTGATCCATTAACCAGATGCAGAATGACAATAGACAATAGGTGCAGGAGTAGGCCATTCGGCCCCTCGAGCCAGCACCGCCATTCAATGTGATCATGGCTGATCATCCCCAATCAGTACCCCGTTCCTGCCTTCTCCCCACATCCCCAGACTCCGCTATCTTTAAGAGCTCTCTCTTGACACCATCAGACTAAGAATGGAAACCCTCGGCCTTTGTTTTGAATGTGTTCCCTTTCTCATTCCCTTACTCCACACCAACATCCGTGAAAGGTGTCCTTTCATGACATCACAGGGTCTGCATAAATGCATGTGTCTGTCATTGGATC